>ML812377.1:271921-307668 GCA_009831015.1 Picea engelmannii
AATTAGTGGTGGAAGGGCCTTTGGAAGCTACATTTTCCTATGAAGTCACATATTTTTATGTGGTGCGCATTAAAAAATAAAGTTCCTACCTAGGATATCTTAAGGAAGAAACAACTATTGGGTCTTGGATGGTGCCCCCTTTGCAAATCTCTGGAAGAATCGGTATCACATCTTCTTATTTTCTTCCCATTTACCATTCAGACGTGGAGAGAATGTTGAAATTACTAAGACAACTGAGAGGGGGGGTGAATCGGTTGTTATTGTGCTTAAACAATTTTAAGTCTATTAAACCATTCTTAATCTTTCTTCAAGTGATCATCAATATTATACAACATATGGACAACATAAATAATGAGCATCAGTCACACATAAGATATACACAGAGACAGATTTTCACGAGGAAACCCATAAAGGGAGAAAACCTCTTCTTCTTCGAAATGATAGGCAGTCTTTTAAGTTCTGTACATCATCTATGTTTGAGCTCCAACTCAAAGTGAGGCTACTACCTCTGTTTTACAAGCTCCAAATTGTTGAGAGCACCAACTCTCTGGTTTCTCTAGCACCGACTAGAAGGAAGCACCAACTCCCTAAGTGTTTCAACACCGACTGGATGGAAGCACCTACTTCCACTTATACAAGCACCAAATTGTTTGAGAGCACCAACTCTCTGGTTTCTCTAGCACCGACTAGAAGGAAGCACCAACTCCCTAAATATTCCAGCACCAACTGGATTTATACAAGCACCAACTTGTATACAGAAAACTCTGTGTTTTCTCGAGCACCACCCTGCCACCCTGTTTTCTAGCCACAACTAGATGGAAGCTACAACTCCCAATATTCAAGCACCAACTCGAATATCAGAGGACCACATTCCTCCCTAGCACCACCCTACCTCCTTGATTATAAATAAATTATTGAATAACCAACAACACAGATAAAATGATTCTTACCACTTCTTCTCTGTTCTGTAAATCTGGTCTGCTTCTAACTGTTTTGCAACTCTTATCTTCCTCTATCTATTCTGCAATTGTTCTCTTCCTCTATCTGTTCTGCAATTCTGCTCTGCTTCAAGCTGTTCTGCAATTTTTCTCTTGCTTCTGTCTATTTCTCATCTATTACTCATCTCTGAGTTTTATCTCACACTGCGCATACTGTCGGTCTCACACTGCGCATACTGTAATTTTCCATTTCTTACAGTTCAACTCATTTTTCATTCAGAATGACCAACCGTGCATAGTCACTGCGTGTTTCTTTTATACACTACAACCCCTTCAGTTACCCCTCAAACTCTAGAAAAACGCTTCGAAAACTGAAACACCGACCGTCCAAGAACCATGATTCAGTTCTGCTAACTAAATCGTAACTGATCAATTAATCGTGAAGAGAAACAGTAGCCCTTCGATCAGATTTCCAAGTATCCAACATCGTTGGATTACAAGCATAGGGTCTTGCGTTGATTTCGCCATTTCTCATTTTGTCATTTCGGCATTTCGGCATTCCTGTGGTGAAGATTCTTGACTCTTCATGTCGCAATCCTCGAAATGGAGCCAGATCAACGGTCCACAAAACTTCATAATCTGATCCCTTATTTTCTTATTCGAACAACTGACGGGATTTCAGAATTTTTCCCTTCAAGTCATCATGACTCCAACATTTCATAATTTTGTCTTTCGGGTTTTCGAGACTCACAGTAGTCCCTTTCGGCATTTCGGAGTTCGAGACTTCGTGATGGTGGAGTTTCTGCTTGCTATGTAAAACCCCGAAATAGAAAGTTTTGATGTGACATAAACCTGTTGACATCACACGTGGATTGACACGTGCCGAATAGATGCCACATGTCACTCTGATTCGTGACTTACATATGCCTGAAATGTTGAATCAACTTGACACTTGTCATTGCATGATTGTGCCACGTGTCCTTAGCTGACGTGGTTTGCTGACGTGGTTTGTTGATGTGTCTGTTTCGGGATTTCAAGGTTTGCTACTTCAAATGTTAAAGTTCCTTTGATATTTGATTTCCCGGTCTACAAAACTTCGTAATGGAGTCTTTGTTGATGTGTCTGTATCGGGATTTCGGGGTTCGCTACTTCAAAGGTTAAATTTCCATTGATCTTTGATTTCCCGTTCTGTGAAACTCCGAAATGGAGTCTTTGACATGCTCTGATATTTTGCGTTTCACGATTTCATCATTCTTGTTGTGAGTATCCTTGACACCTCCAACTCCCAGTATCTGAAACTTAGAAATGGAGATTAAGTCATGGTTTCGCATTTCGTTATTTTCTGTCGTGAGTTGCTTCCTTGACTCCTGGAGTTTACGCTTTTGATCTTGCCATGTGATCATCGTTGCGTTGCTGGTCTTGCCACTTTCTCTTGTTCTTCATCGTCAGGCTAAGCTTTCCATCAATGACAAACAAATACTCTGCCTTCTATCTACCCGTAATAAATATGCCAACAGAGAAGTCTCATCATCCTTGCATATGAATTGTATATGGTCGGGACAAATTGTAGAGGAGGCTTGGAAAGACTGGGTTCAAGATTCTATAAATAAAAGCATCAAAACCTTGCCTCTCATCATTTGTTGGAGGGTCTGGCTCACCAGGAATGTAACAATTTTCCAAAAAAAATCAAGTGTGCCTGAAACCTTAGACATTCAAGGTCTTGGGATATTGTCCCATTTCCAGCAGGAAAAGGACACCCGAGATGTCTGCATTGTCCAAGTAGGAAGCATTAACTTTTCAAGTCACTGAGAATTTTTTTATGGGACTTCACAAAACTTTCGTTGTGGTGGAGGTGTAGTACTCTATCTCTTTGATCATCATTTTTTAAAGATAAAAATGGCTTTGGGCTTGGGATCAAAAAATCTCACTAAATTGAAGTCCTTAAAACTTCTCCTTCTATTTGTTGGGGAAAAAGGGATCAAGTCTATACATATTTTTGGGGATTCCATGAATGTTGTGCACTGGGTCAAAAAGGAACAGAGGTGTCAAAATATATTATTGCATCCACTTCTTGATGAAGTATTTATATATTTAAACTCATTTGACTCCTTCTCTGTAAAGCATATATATTGGGAGCAGAACATTGAAGCGCTTCTTTATCAAAGGATGGCATAGTGTGGTCAGTGGCATATTGTGGAAATCAATAATCAGGTTTTCTATGAATACTATCACAGACCTTGCATTGAAGGGCTCCCTCCCCTATAGAAATGACAATACAGTGGCCACAAATTCATGATTTGAGTGAAGACAAATTTATGATTAGACTTTTTTGTTCTTTATACTTTTTATATATGTTGGTGATCTACATAAGGACATCTTATTTTTTGCTTGGCCCTCTAGGTGTTATCCTTTATACTCTTTATATATTCTATGTAATGTCTGAAGAAGATTGATATGGTTGGAGATATTGTTGGACTTTTTTAGTGGCGGGAGAGCCTCGTGGACTTTCTTGTTTTGAAGAATTATATCACAGCTCTCTTTATGGCTCAAGTTGTGCTTCTATCCACCTTTTTGTCTTCACAAAGGTGCAATATGCATGACTTCATCATGCATCTACAGAATGTAATTTTCTTCTATATGAATAAAATTACGCTTTTTTTTCCGAGGAAAAAAAAAGTAAATATATATGCATCTTGTCTGGCCCACCACTTTAAATGCCACTAATTTCCAACTAACACCGTAGCATGATTCATAAACCGTGATTGTATCAGAACTTTGAGATCGGTACATGCATCTCTTCCAACCATCCGCTAAACATGTATAATTAAACTTCCCATTCAATTCTCATTGTCAGCCTGACAATAAGATGTTGCTTTGAACGACCAATCAGAACACAACAAAAATAATTAGATCGCTCCCAAAAAAGTTTAACTTTAGGAAACAACACCAAATTTTTGGTCAACGCAAAAAGAAAAATGCAGTCAACGCAAAAACGATTTTTATAGTCCTAGCCCTTCAGCAGGGACTAATAACATGGCATAATACATCTTATTCAATAAATATAATAATTTGTTTAGCAAATTCAAATAAATCACAAATTTGTTTTCTTCATATACGAGAAAATTAACATTTAGATGTTTAAAACAAATGGAAAGTAGGAAGTTTGATTCGAAAAGATCTTTTATACGACAATGGTTGAGTTATTTAGCATGTGTTAATTAACCATTTAGGATGCTGAAAGAAAGAGGAAGAATTATAGAAGATACATAAAATCCATATAAACATATATAGATCTAAAATAAAGCATGAGGATCAGCAAACCATAAACACCAATGTGATAACGGAGTTTAGCAATCTTGACTACGTCTCTGAGCCTTTGTCTCAGTGGGTGAGGATTTCTTATTTATGTTCAAAGCTTTAAAAGTACATCACAGAAGTGTCAGTAAGGCTACAAACTAATCTAGTCTTTTTCTACCAGATCTCTAGAACCCAACAAAACTGACGGCACTGAAAACGGATGACCGAAGCTCCCAGAAATGGCCCGCAAAGGTGCTCTCCTCAATGGCTTCCCTACATAAAAATGGCTTTGGATTGGAAAATATTCAGCATAACTTTGTTATGAACCTCCTCCATGGCTTCAAGAATCCATGTTTTATATAGATCTAAAGTTGGTAACAATCTCCCAACTTCCCCCCAAGACCTGGCCTCAAAAAGGGCCCAATGTTGGCACAAGGGCAGACCCAGGGTTCAACGCTACAACAGCGCACCAACAAAGCCCTAACTACCATCCCTTTTGGCAACATCTGTGAAGCAGATGAAGTCTCACCCGAGGTAGAGGCAGGGGTGGTTGTAGGACTCAGGTGTCTACAACCTTAGCTGGGACACAAATCTGTGATTATAATACTTAATAAAGCACTTAGCACCGTCAGTTCCTCAATATACACTCAATAGTCACTTCGCTGATATAACAGGGCTTCGCAACATTCACATTGATATAACGCATTTAAGCACTTAACATCAATAGATAGTTCAGATCTAGAAGATCAAACACTCGGCACATTCATATATATCAGATCTAACATTCTTATACATCATTATCACTAAGCATAAGCGTACCTATCTAATCATCTCTAAGCACTTAGCAAAAGAAGATATAAACACATCCAGACAAGCACAAAGCAAGACAACACAGTGTTTACGTGGTTCACCCCCACCTTGGGGCTACGTCCACCAACTCTTCTTCTTTATTATCTTCATTCAATTAGTTACAAGCACAGAGCTATCAAAACCCTACTCTGCATAGGACAGAAGATCTGCGCAGCACACTAGATCCTTCTTCCTTGCATTACAGCACAAAGCCTTCCACTATCTGTTACAACCACTTGTACTTATCTTTGCAAGTCTCTCACAGTAATGCACAAAGTACTTACAAAACCCTACTTGCACTTATCATACATCACATAGATGCCCATCTTTGCCTATAGATGCCTATACATCTATTTATACATTACAAAATAGGCCTAAGCATGGGTAAACCCATGGGCCGACATCCCAATCCCATTACATAATCCCAAAAAACTAAATAGGACACAAAAGTGGGCTGAGATCCCTTGATCTCTTCTTTTTCTTGCACTCCTCCTTCGATAGGCTGTCGAAGTCCCAAAATAGGTCACTATGACCAAGAATCTCCAAAAACTTGGTCAAGGGCCAACAGGCCCCCAACACTCACCTATGACTCATCCCAAGACACTCTGATCTGACCAGTTCTACTTCGAAGGCCTCGAGCTTGGCTCGAGCTACTTTGACCTGTTGTTGTGTTACGGCCTCTTGCTCGGTGAACTCCTGGATCACTACGTCATTCACAAGCCCTTCTAGGCGTTGTTCTGTTGCAATGAAAACCTATTCTAGCTCTGCTCCTCAGATTTCAACCTCTGTGAATAATTGGCATGCCTTATCTTGCATTGGTTGAAGTCGTTGAGTAACTTCCATCACTCTGCTTTGAGTTGTATGGATCTGCTACTGGGCGGTGTGTTGCTCTTGAGACCGCTTCATTCTTTCCATGACCGATAAGGCCTTCAGCTGCACCTATAGTGTGTCTGCATGTTGCTTTGCTTCCTTCAGCTGCGACTCTAATGCCTGTAAATCTGGATTCTCTGTGAGGTTCTCATATGTTTGGGAGTTGCGGTTACTTAGCTTCTTGCACTCCAAGGAAAGAGCTTTTATTCTGTCAGTTGTGCTGCGGGCAGTTGCTTCCCTTTGGTATCTTACATCTTGAGGGGTCTTGGGCACAGTGCGGAGCTCCAAGTCTGCTATGCATTGTTGGAGTTGTTGGATTACTTCTTCAAATTGTGCCACCTGCTGTGGAACTCGCTCCTTGGTCTTTACTTCTACAACAGTCATAGAGTGAAGTGCTCTGTGAACCATTTCCTTTACTTCGATTTGCTCTGCGAGCAACTATTCCTTGATTTGTTGTAGTTGTGCTTTTTCTTCATCCCACTTCTCTTGTAGAGAAAGATTTTCCCGTTCTGCAATACTACGTTGTTCTACAAGGTCTCCCTGTACTTGTGCCAAAGCCTAGGTAGCTTGCGTTGTTTCTTCCTGAGCTTGTCGAAGGAAAGCTTTCACTGTATCAGCGATGCGGTGGATTTGAGCTGGCTCATCTCCCAGTTCTGATGTTCCAGCAAAAAGAGGCGGAGTGGAGACTGCGCGGCTAGGTTGTAGTGCCTGCTGCACTCCTTGGAGCTCGTCCTTAATCTAATGGAACACCTCCTCCTTCTTAGCTTCTTGCTTCTATGCTATCTCCAGTGAAGCATCATTCAGGGCTGCTATGATGAAATCGAAGTTGTCGGAGGTGAGGATGGTCTGCATTTTGGTCATGTTTTCTTTCACTTTCTTCTGCGAGGAAGGTTTCAGCAGGGACACCTTCCTTTTCTTCGAGGGATCCTCCTCATCTCTAGGCGGTGTAATCTCGCCTTTCTTCTGTTAAACTTATGTGCCATCTATCTCTCTTCCATCTCCTCCTTGATCTACTGAGATGGAAGTGGTATTCACAGATGCGCTATCTAAATCATGGACCTCTTCGGTCTTCTTTATCTTGCTAGGTCTGGGTGTATCTGGCGTAGTTTCTGGACTGTCTAAATCGGATATCTTTGCAGGGTCTGTTGGAATGAGGAGGTCCACTAACCAGTCCTTGGTGATTTCTTCTAAGTCCTCCTTTGTCAGCTTGTAGTAAGATTGAAGTTGTTTCTTGTGCTTGTCAGTGTGCAATGTAATATAAATGAAATGGCGGTCCGCGTTGAATTTCATTAAAGGTTGAAACCTGTGGAGAGTATTTGGCATGATGCAAGGCTCGGACTGGATAGCTAACTTCAGCTGATTGTAATATGTATGGAATATGACATTTGACTGCCATTTCTTGTTCATGTCAATGGAATACCATAGTGTACTAAACTTCGTGGCCAGAGGTTCAAAGGGCTCGATGTCCAGGAAGGTCGCACCTTCCGGCATCTCCCATGCGATGAAAGCAATCAGGATTAGAAGCCAACTGAAATGGAACTCGTATTCTTGATCTTGCGCTTCCCTGCAGTCCAGTTCCAACTGGTTCACGAGGTACTTCACCCAATTCATTTGTAGGCCCTCCACGCACTTTCCTGCAAGGTCGACTACAAACCCAGTGACTTGGGCGGGTCAATTCTTGCGGACTAACTTTCCTACGATCAATTGACAGGCTAGGCACACTATGTTTCTTTGGATAGAGGCTACCTTGTAGCCTCGCATGCCCTTCTCAACATCTCTGTAGGTTTCTTTGATCCTTTGCACTAGAGCACGATCCATTGTTTTTCCGGGGTAGAAATCCAGTGGATCAGGACCTTGCATACTCATCCCTATGATCTGATTGATCAATGTCGGATCCACTGTGATACGGTGGTTTAACCACAAGTATCCACCATGGTAATAGGATAGCAGCAGCTTGACGTGTGCATTCACTTCTTGGTGCCTTCCAAAGTGAGGAATCTTCATGACATTGAGCAATGTGGACTGTGCGAGGTTATGGGTCCATGACTGAGGGACAATCTTTGAATTCTTTCCTCTTGTCCTGGTCAGGTACTTATGTGGGGCGAGCATGTTGTAGACCTTCTTATCGTCAAGGTTGAAGTCACTAAACTTCAACGCTGCTATATTTTCTTGATCTGCGCAAACTGCGTGTATCCCCTTCGGGAGGTACGCAGTGATCAATTCGTACTCAAAGTCTCTGGGCACACTGTCTCAATTTATTGTTCCACTCAGAGGTGGTAGACAGGCAGGTAAAATGCTCGGAATCAACTTATCATTTGCAAGATCGTCTATGTTCTTGGTTCGCTTCTCATCTGTGAGATGTGATGGTCCAGCTCAAGCAGTAGACAGAAAGGTCGGCAATCCTCTCGTCGATGATGCTTGTAGACAGCTAGACAATCCTCTCTCCGACATGACTCTTTCAGTTATCAAGTCGATGAGTACTTATGTTATTGATTCTTCAATTGCGGTGATCTCATCGGACATACACGCTCAGGATTAATAATATCAGATTCACAATTAACTTAGATACTGCACTAGAATAAACAGTAAGAGGGAATTGATCACTGTATACAATTCACTTGGTCTGTGGGCTCAAATTCTTGATTAGAAAAAGTGTTCTTCGTCCATGGTGCAATGGGATATATAGGCAACTCGACAATGGTCCGCTTGTAACGAGTATGAAGCCTCATTAACTCTTGTTCTGTCCATTATGGCGCGGTCCAACGGTTTGGTGTCAAGTTATAAATTATTTCCGACCCGTTCGGAGTGGCAATCGAACGGATATATCAGTCCCAACGGCTATATTGCCTTGCCATGGCAAAGTGCCATGTGTCATTGTTCTGATATCCCAACGAAGCTCCCATTCTGTAAATTTTTTGTCTGTGAAGTTCCCTCTAGAACCTTCTGTAACTTATCAAACTTAACTCTCTTCTTACTCAGCTTTCTAGCCTTCCTCTGAGTGAGCTTCGTCTCAGTAGTCCTTTTTCCATTCTGATTATTATCGTCTTTGGACATAGTCACTGCGCGTTGTTGAGATTTTTCCTAGGATTCAAGATTAACACCTCTTCTTTATCCGAGATAGGTACTTCAGTCTTCTACGAGTTTTCTAATTTTCTTGCAGCTTCGACATCTAGGTCTCTAGCGTTAAGTAGCTTCGACCTATTCTCATGTTCTTCAATCAGGTATGTGATCCTTCTAGTCATGAAATATTTTAACTCTTTTCTCTTCTGCTCCAAAACTTCTTCTTCTTCTTTTCATCTGGCTTGATCTCTTTCAATCCAAGGTTTCTGTAGTAACATGGTAAACAGGGTGCGGTCCTCAATAAATTGAATAATCTCAATATCTTATTTTGTCGAAGTTCCATTGGAATTCATAGATATCTGAGTGAGCTTTCCACATAGGTTTACTAGTTTTTCTCTGAATAACCCTATTCCTCCTAATGAAGGAATTATAGCAGGCCTTCCTATAGCTTCCCAAGTTTTCTCTGTCATGATATTCAGCCGTATTTCCTCATCTAGAACACAGTCAATGTCGAAGTCTCTTATTCTTGCTTCAAGGCATTCCTTGTCTTTAAATATCTCTGATAATCTAACATGTCGGTGGTCATTCAAGGTTTCTTTCATCTGTAGCAATACCTTCTCTGATTCTTTATGGGGTTCTGTTATAGCCTTAGTTTCTGGATCTGCCTTAGGGTTTTCTTGTCTTATGTTCATACTTTCAAGCTTAGCAATCATTCTAGGGAAATCCAACACTTCACGGTTCATAGCTTTGCAACAAAGACAACCAGGTCTTCTCTGAGGGCATGCCTTAGCAAGATGTCCCATTTTTCTGCAGCTATAACAGAGGGTTAATCCTCTCTTTCTTTTAAATGACCCCCAACTTCTCTTGTACTGTGCGCTAGGATCATAGGATCTAACCTGCAATAAATTCTTTCTAGGATCATGAATCCATTTGTTAGTCCAAACATTCTTTCTATGCATAGGTATAACATATCTTTCACTATTCTTATCAAATCTAGTCATATCAAATCTTCTTTCATCTATTAATACCCTAGTTTTCAAACTAGGATAGACTCTATTAAACATACCTAGATCCATACTCTAGAAACAAAAATTTCCACTTATCTTACTTCTATAGAGCACAAAGCTTCCAGATCTAAAACTTTTAACTATTCTTACCTTTATCAGAGCATAGAGCTTGCAAATATTACCTCTTTTTAATCGAGAATTCCCACTTTTACCTTTCTTAGGGCACAAAGCTTCCGGATCTTACCTCTTTTCGTCTCTGCAACCAAACCATACTTCCTGCATGACCCTGTGACAATGGTATCTCCTGGGTTTTTTCCGCCAACTGACATCGCAGCTCTCTATTTTCTTTGTAGAGTTCGGCTATTGCGAGTTGAGCCTGCTCTAACTGCTAAGCGGGACTTTCGACAGAAGTTCTCGGCATTTTTTCCCTTCCCTTTCATCTCCCGCCTCCTATGTTGATAGTCCTAACTAGCTCCGACCAGCTGGTAAGGATCACACACCCCTCAACGGCTAGACATATGCTCGGCTCAGCTGGGAGGTGGTATTCCTCCCTTTTCTCCGTATTTTTTCTAGGCCTCCCTCTTCTCTGTGGTTTCGGCTCTGGAGAAGGCATGGTTCCCAGCATGGCTCTTTCAGACATACCTTTTTCCACCCCAAGCTCCGTTGGAGACGTTGATGTCGTCTCCAAGCAAATGCATGTACCTCATGTTGGAGCTTCAAGTACATGGGAAGCCAATAAGAAAGAGTCCCAGACATGTTGGGGCTTGGACCTCGCACTTCGACTACCTCTCAGACCATGCCCCGTGTTTGAAGGAGATTCCATAGTGCAACAGCGTAGGGACTCGGGTGTCTGTAGGTGATAAAGGACTATTACGCGGGACTTCGCCAAGATAAACTCATCGGACCAGAATCCCAGGGGATTTAAGCTCGGCATATGCATTCCCCACAGAACTCCTGGAATTTATAGAGAAACAAAGGAACGAAACAGAGTGTGCCAATAAAACACTTGTGCCTCGTGACATGATGTTTTGAAGACTCGATGTGCCACAACTGCTCAACGGATGCAATCCAGAACATGTAAACGTCGTCGAAACAGAGTTGTAGGGAACGTGTGGTACGATCCTTCTGATCTTTTTGAACTTTCAAACCTCCATTATTGACGGATGATGTTTGACACACTTGGTGATACGGATTCTGGAGGCATTTAACGACTTTCCCTTTACGGTATCTGACCTTTTGGGAGCATTCACGTGCACACACGTCTTCGACGCATCCTTTCGGCCCCAAAGGTCAAGTGATTACTATGACAGTTTATACGCTCATGTATGTCATACTTGATTTGCCACCCTATGGCACGCTGACATAATTCATTTTAAACCAAAGAGGAGTGGCGGCTTCGGCTAGGTCATCACAGGTCATTCAAAGGAGCGTCTGGGATCATGTAAGTATTAAAACGAATGGGACTAGCGAGCTACGCAGGTACACGTTAATCTTTTCGAATTGTTTATGTCTTATCATAGGTTGCTTAATCGCTAAACTACATCTACCTTGATTGTAGGAAAAATCCTCTCGACTACCAAACAGATCTCGTCTTGTTACCTCGCCAAAGAACTTGAAAGAAACACCAAAACTAAATCGTCGAAGCAATGAAGGATTTTGGGCTCCCTGAGTTCGGCACCCCTGATGAATTTATCAACCTGAGAGACATGTTCCAGATGCATGTCGAACAAGACTCACTATGGGCCGAAGAATGCACAAAGATAACCGATGCAAGGCCAGGGCAAGTGCAACAATTCACGGAACTCCCGATCAGAGCTCGAACCATGCTGCAACAGTTGAATGCCAGTTTGGTAAAGTATCAAGCACATGCAGCATATATCAGAGGAATACATGCAGCCCCAATGGAACAACATAGATTCCCATGGGCCCAAACTTGTGAAGATTTGTTCATCAATTGGTCGAAATACGAAAGAAGTCATCCTTTTCAAGAAATATCTCGGGTGGACTACTAAAGAAATTGTTGGATGATCACGCCGCGTGGCAATTTTTGTTTGGTTCAAACTGTACTTAGTCGTTAATTTTGGTTGAATTTTATATTATAAATAAGGGCATCAACCAATTAGTCAAGGGTCGATGGTTGTTGTAAGAACTCTTTTTTTTGTTGTTGTGGAGAATTATTTTGAGACTGCTATGAATTTAGAATTCCTTCTGGACCAGAGACAAATTATTTCCATCAGATGCAATGTGATTGGACTTGGAGAGGAACTACTTCCTATATTGTTTCATCAATGATGCAGTAACGAGTAAGAGCAATTAATTCTATTGTCAAGTTATCTGGTGCAATGTCTTGATGCTCTTTGCTTTCATGATGGAGATAAATCGTTGTGTTATTATGTGATTCATGGTTATGGTAGATGAATTATTTTTCCTGCCATCATCTTATTACATATGTGCTTTATTTCTAATAATTAGTTTCTCATACAGTAATTGAATGTTCATTTGGTTAATGTATTAGTACTAGGCCCTTTGGCATAAAATCATTGTCTGCATGTTTGAGCAGCAGGTTATCCCAAGCTCAGCCTCTTCCCAGTAGTTAAAGCTCAACCCTGTTACTAGTCAAATTGGTTTATACTGGCTTGCATCTCTCATACCAACCCCACTCAAGAGAAAATACAGAGAATAATAGTCCTAATTGAAGGAAGAGCCTTCACAATAAAACACAAAGCCCATCGATAAATTGGTCAGATCGCAAGATCTGGAGAACCATTCCATCTCAAACACTCCAGAGTCTAATTGGGCCTCGGTGGTGAGTTTGGTTCCTACTTTTGAGTCAAGGGAATTAAGCCCCATCAACAGAATTGGCGCTAGAAGGAGGGCCTGAGAATGAATGGTTGAGTATATAATTTATATAGTATTTCTAACAGCCTACAGATTCGTAATGGTCCACATGCATGGCTAGTCATCCAACAAATAGCCCACACTTACTGAATACCCCCGAAGAGGGTAACTCACCCCAGCCCGAGGAAGAACCATTTCACTCTGAAATACCTTACACCCTTCCTCACGAGGAAGTGAATCAATTCCAAACAATCACTAGAGCCTACGCCCGACAAATCAACGTGTTGTCCTTAACTCCCATCCTCCCTCGAAGAAAACAACAAAGCATACCAGTGGTTAGCACTCCCGACAAAGTTTTTGTACACTCCATAGAAGACTTAATAGATTTCGCGATCACCGAAATCCAAGAACCTCTTGATATGATACCTGAAACGCCAGCTGGAAACATCTCCAAGCCAAACGATTGTTCGGAAGAAGAGGACCTCAACTCAGATTCCGAAGATATGGAAGGTAATAATGATCATGAGGAGGAAAGGGAAATCCCGCTTCAAGACAACCAACCTTGGTTGGCCAGAGACGTTGTGGCCATCCCGGGACGAGTACATAATCTTCCCCGGCACCCGGAAAAGATGCTCCCCAAGTACGATCCCAAAACTTCAGGTTTACCTAAAGATCATATCAAGAAGTTCATACTCGCGATCAGGATTATAAATGTTCAACATGAAGATGTAGTTTGTAGGCTCTTTCCCTACACATTTGAAAACTCGTCTTCCACGTGGTATTTTAATCTGCCAGTAGGATCCATAACCAACTGGACCAAATTCCAGAAGGACTTTTTAGACAAATTTGTGGAGGAAAATACCACGGGAGCTCTAATGGTTGAGTTGTTCACAGCCACCATGAGACTAAAAGAAAGGTTCAAATATTCGCGGCCATCTTAAACAAATTCCATCCCGCGGCGAAACCAACTCAAGAGTTGCAATTGAGGTTTATTCCAACGTGCTTCCGGCTTCCATTTATATGTTCATAAAAAGGGTCGCTAAGCAAACCCTGGCAGAGAAATTTGAATAGTCCAAGACAATAGAATTCCAAATGAAAGGATGTAAAGAAGGCTGGGCCTCTTTGATGAAAAGAGAAACCCAGCCCCCTCCTAGGAAAGGACTCCTTTTAACCAGACTGTCGGGGAAACCGGTCGAACAAACTCCCAACAAGGGTAATGGAGATATAGAAGACCTACAAGGCATGGTTAAAAAATTATCCAATGAAATCATAGACATGAAGAGAAGCGCAAGGGAGGGAAACCAAAACCAAAAGCCCTATAAGCCTTTCTTTAAAAGAAACCAGCCTTTTAAAGCAATTGAACCTCCCCCGGCCAAATTAAACATTGACCTAGGGAATGTTGCGTCTGATTCTTTATGTACTTATCACCAGGAGAACCACTCTGAAAGAGAATTCCCTCAATGGGTCCACACCATGAATTTAATGGCCAATCATTTTCTGGACGAAGTCTCCCTGACCGAATAGTCAAGCAGTTCACCTGTGAATATTGTCGATTAGGAAGAGGCTGACCCACCATGAGACATAGCCATGCTGATATGGGATCCCGACATGATCATGCCTTTAGATGATCTGTTTCAGCCTCGAGAACAACCCACAGAATTTTTGGTAATAAAGACATGTAGTAAGGGTCCACCCGGCTCGAAAGATACCAATGCCAGTCGGGCCTCGCAAAGTAAGTTAACTCTCGATCGCCCGAAAATAACTTTCGCACACGGAAAAAAGCTATAAGCATCCATACCCAGGAATCCCCCAAACTAGATTACAACATAGTCAAATATTTGAAGAAGCTAAAGGATAATATATCAGTTATGGATATATGTAGGATTCCTCAGCAGAAAGACTTTCTACTGCAAGCTTTGAGCTCTATAGAAGACCCGACGGCTGGCAATGGTCAGCAAAAAAATCTGTCCCCAACTGATCTCGTAAGCAAGCCAACTGTAAATACCTACTCGGAAGGTAGGAAGGAGAGGCATTTTGTACCACCTTTTCTTTTAACATTTGAAGTCTTCAATAGGAACCTTCGCAATTGTTTGGTAGATTATGGGGCTTCTTCTAATGTCATGCCCTTGGCCATTTGTAATAAATTAGGTGATGTCCCTCTCAAAAGTGATAATCATGTCATACAACTGGACAGAACCCAGGTCAAGGTCATGGGAGAACTCAAATATGTGATGATCAGGATAGCGACAAATCCTAATTTCATGCAAGTAATTGACATCATTGTGGTAGATATCCCAAAGGCATACGGATTGTTGTTGAGTCGGGATTGGTCCGAGAAGCTAAACGGATATTTCAGTACAGACTGGGCACACCTTTGGTTACCACTAAAAGGATACAAGAATATGATCAGAATCAATAGGGAGAGATATTTGAAGCATATGGTTATTGATCTAGAAACCTCGAACAAACCTGCGTCTACAGACTTCCCCATATTGGGAAATTACTCCTATGATTCCCACTTCGGGGACTTTGCTCTTCTCTTGTCCATTGTTCCTCTTACCCAAAACTATGAACTGATCTTTCAAGAAGAATCATCGATGCCGATAGGGGACTCCCTCTTTCTCCAAAACCCTGCGACGGAGATTACGGGACAAGAGATCAGAGAGCAAGAGATTAATGAGAAACAAGAAAAGAGTGATTGTCGTTCGCAGATTTGGACCCTCTACTTTGACGGATCCAAGTCGCAAGAAGGGCTAGGAGCAGGATGTATTCTTATCAATCCTAAAGGCCAATGTCATTTCCTATCATGTAGGCTAGAGTTCGAATGTACCAACAATATTGTCGAATATGAAGCTCTAGTACAAGGATTAAAGAAAGCCATAGACTTAAATGTCAAAAGGTTGAAAGTCTTCGGAGATTCTGAAATTATCGTTAGGCAAGTCAGGAATACCATACATTGCAATTCTCCTCATCTAAAAAACTATCAGCAGGAGGTTTATAGGTTAATAGAACACTTTGAATCCTTTAATGTTACAGTGATTCCCCGAGCCAAGAATGTTCCGGCTGACTCTTTGGCCACAGCCGCTTCCAAGCTGTCACCCCTAGAAGATTACGAAGCTTCCCAATTCATTGTAGAGTTGCTCTACAAACTGTCGGTACCTAATAACATTTCTAATTGGAAATTTTTTGAAGGGGATGAACAAATCATAAACTTCTTGACCAACCAGGACAATTTCAAAGATCTCGCGATAGACGATGAAGAGTTCCAAGAGAAATCAACTGAAACTGATCCTTAAGCAGGACAAAATATTGGTAAATAGAAGTCTCACACGATCCCGAGGGGGATAGCTAATCTAGAGAACCTATTTGATCTAAAGGAATGATTTAAAGGACCTAAAAACGCAAAGACGGGTAGCTCTTGTCCCCTCCATGAAACTATAAATCTTGGGACTCCAGAGAACCCGAAGAATGTTAATATTGGCAAAACTATATCTAAGGAAGAGAGGAAATCCTACTTCAAATTATTTAGAAAATACCAAGATGTTTTCGCATGGTCCTATAAGGATTTGAAAACATATGATACCCGCATTATTCAACACACCATCCCGTTGAAACCTGAAATAAAACCTTTCCAGCAAAAGCTCTGAAAGTATCACCCATCCCTAGAGCCTCTCATGTATTAGGAATTAAGGAAGCTTCTAGATGCGAAGATAATTTTATAGGTTAGGCATTCCGCCTGGGTGGAAAATCTTGTTCCAGTGTGGAAAAAGTCAGGAGAAATCCGACTATGCATAGATTTTCGGAACCTCAACGGAGCTTCAGAAAAGGACAATTGTTCGGTCCCGCCGATGGAACAACTCCTGCAGACCGTGTCGGGCTCAGAGATTTTCTCTCTATTAGACAGTTTCTCAAGATACAGCCAAGTATTGGTTTCAGAGGAAGATCATTTAAAAACCACCTTCCGAACCAAATGGGGAACCTTCGCTTATAAACGCATGCCTTTCGGGTTAAACAACGCAGGAGCAACCTTCCAAAGGGCCATGGACGTGGATTTTTGGGGACTTATTAATAAGTGTGTGGTAGTGTATTTAGATGACTTAAAAGTGTATTCGAAGAATAGATAAGAGCACATCCAACACTTAACTTAGATTTTTGAGAGATGCAGGAAATACGGTATATCATTGAACCCTAAGAAAACTATCTTCAGTATCGAGGAAGGTAAGTTGTTAGGTCATATTATATCTCAAGCAGGGATTCGCATAGACCCGGAAAGGATTAAGGCCATAGCTCAACTCTCGCTACCCCATAACAAGAAAGCTATGCAGTCCTTTTTCGGGCAAATCAATTTTGTGAGGAAATTCACTCCCGATTTTGCCAAAATCATCAAACCCTTACAAAAGATGATTCGCAAGGATGTTGAATTTAAGTGGGACAATGAATGAAAAAACGCTTCAACAATATCAAAGATTCCATATCCCAGGCCTCGGTGTTGCGAAGTCTCGATTTCAATAGAGACTTTTTCCTTTATACTTTCACCTCCAACCAATCGCTACCTGCGGTTTTGACCCAAAAGGATGAGGACAACAACGAAGCCCCAGTGTCATTTATGAGTACCAATCTTCAAGGATTTGAGCTCAATTACCCTGCCATAAAAAAGCAGGCATACGCGGTCTATGAGGCAGTAAATCATTTCAGGTCTTACATCCTCAAGAATCACACTAAGTTGATTGTGCCACACCTTGTGGTCCGATCCTTGTTTACCCAACAAGATATGGGAGAAAGAAGAGGGAACTAGATGGTAGTAGTCCAGGAATTTGATCTAGATATAAAACATGCCAAACTAGAAAAGGGACAAGGTTTGTGCAAGCTCGCAGTTGAAGCCCAGGATTGAGAAATTGAAGATTCTGGGTGGGAAAATGAAATAGCACTATGGTGTGGCGAGGTAGCATACATCTCCCCAGGACAAGGCTCCTAGTACGAGGATTTAACTTATCTTCTACACCACGGGACTTGCCCCAAGAACCTCAACCCTAGGGAAAGGAGAGCCCTGAGGTTAAAATCTGCACAGTATCACGTTATAAATTCAGTGCTCTTCTGTATCAACTATGATGGGGTACTATTGAGATGTATCAAACGAGACGACGCTGACAAAGTGCTAAAGGAACTCCATGATGGCCCCACCGGAGGAAATTTTGCAGGAAAAACCACCGCTCATAAGATATTGAGAGACGGCTATTACTGGCCCACACTGTTTAAAGACGCTCATACTTACACTAGGAGCTGTAAGACTTGTCAAATAAGCGTTGGAAAGGAGAAAAGGGCTGCAGTCCCACTTCAGCCTATGATTGTCTTTATACCTTTTGAGCAGTGGGGGTCGGATATCATAGGATAAATTATGCCTAGCTCTGCAAAACTCCACAAGTACATTCTTACTACCACCAACTATTTCACAAAATGGGTTGAGGCCATTCCTCTGACTCATGTGAATGAGAAGGTAGTGATCCCATTTATAGAACAGTAGTTGATCACAAGGTTTGGTGTCCCCTCTGTTCTAGTCTTTGATAATGAAGCTTACTTCTCTTCTACCCTATTAACATAGTTTGCGCTGGATCAAGGAATCATAATCAAGTACTCTGCGAATTACTACCCTCAGGGAAACGGTGTGGCAGAATCAACTAATAAGAACTTGGTAAGAATACTAAAGAAGATGGTTATAGATAACCAATGAAATTGACATAACCAACTTCATAATGCCCTATGGGCCATAGGGTCACAACCAAAGAAGTTGTAGGGAATTCCCCATACTTTCTAGTCTACGGACAAGAAGCCATCCTCCCAAACGGGCTCTACCTGCCATCTCTTCAATTGGCCCAAGATTCCAACGAGGAACCATCGTCGGCCATGCAACAAAGAATCAACACTCTGCTCATGCTGGAAGAAGAGAGGGAAAAGGCTAAGTCAAAATTCTTAGTGCACCAACAGATAGTGAAAAGATGGTTCGATAAGCATAAAGATAAAGAGAAGAATTTTGAAGTAGGAAACTTGGTCCTGAAATGGGATAGAGTGAATGAACTGAAGGGGAAACATTCTAAATTTCAGAACCTATGGCTTGGACCTTTCCAGGTGGCTGAGAAGATCAGGGCGGGCACTTACCGGTTTCAGAATTTGAGAGGGGAACATGATGCCCTCCCAGTAAACGGCCAAGCCCTAAAACAATAGTTTCAATAAAAAAAAAATCGAAANTAATGATAAAATCAGCTAATACGAATAAAAGAAGTACCAGAGATATCTACTTCATGGTTTGGTAGTACCTCAAGGGAAATGAAGTAGAAATCAGAGATTCTGCATTCGCCCAGTGAATCGCCATTTGTTGAGCACTCAACACACCCTAAAAGGTCTGTGACCATTTCCTTTTTGGGTACCACCCGATCTTTTGCATTCGATTGTTTTCGCCTCGGTATGACATGGATACTCTTGCTTAGCTTATATGTTTCATGTTTGAATTGATTAACGTTCCCTTGAACATACAACAAAGAATCATCTTAACTCTAAAAGATACTTAACAACTACTCAAGGAATCGGCGACCCATAATTTTCCTCGACTCGCTTAAGAAGTTCGGCTTCGGAAAAAAGTGTAATAGTGAACGCCGCGCAAATAGAAGAGTGACACTGTCGACCATCGAACTCCCAAAACAAGTTCGGCATCAGCGATTGCAAAATGATTGATTTCTTGTTGTAATAATAACCCCGATACCACCTGGTATCGGAAGTCTTGGCAACTAGTCTTTTCTTAGTGCTTTCAATGCGAACAAGATCCCGAATATGACCCTTACCCACTAGCCGAATGCCTTTTTTTTTTATGATTAAATATTTCTAATGATCTAGGGTTGATAATGCCACAGAAGCATCAATCGACATCAAAAAATTTACACGGGAAAGTATTAACAAACTCACAGCGTAACAATGACAATCACAAGAATCTAATAATTTATGCAAAAAAAGGGCTTAGATAAGAGAACACGGTTAATTTTTGTATTTAAAAGAAAGTGTGATACATTCAAAACACTGTCGATATTTAGAATTAAAGGTTCCTGCCGAGTTCGGATCACATACAAATAATCCACGCTGACGTCGTGACCAATCGGCCTAGTGGCAGTGGGACCACGAATATCTTTACAACAAAAGAGCAAAAGGAAAAAATTGTCAAGAGTCGCTTAGGAAAATACAAGGTACATGATCGCCCATTATGCGTCCCCTACACATGAACCTTTCCCCAGGTTACTACTCGTTCCTTGCACTATGTTATTTTCTCCCGCCGTTTGTTGCGCCTCGCGCAGCTGCACAATTGCATCTTGTGCTTCTCGAAGTCATTTTTGCAACCAAACCATGCTTCCTGCACGACCCTGCGATGACGGTATCTCCTGGTATTTTGCTGCCAACTGACCCTACAGCTCTCTATTTTCTTGCTAGAGTTCGGCTATTGCGAGTTGAGCCTGCTCTAACTATTGAGCAGGACTTTCGACGGAAGTGCTCGGTGCTTTTTCCCTTCCTTTTCATCTCTTGCCTCCTCTACCGATAGTCCCAACTAGCTTCGACCAGTTGGTATGCATCACAGACCCCTCAACGGCTGGACATATGCTCGGCTCAGCTGGGAGGTAATCTTCCTCCCTTTTCTCCATATTTTTTCTAGGCCTCCCTCTTCTCCATGGTTTTGGCTCCGAAGAAGGCACGGTTCCCATCATGGCTCTTTCAGACGTATATTTTTCCACCCCAAGCTCCGCTGGAGACGCTGATGTCATCTCCAAGCAAATGTTTGTACCTCCTGTTGGAGCTTCAAGTACACGAGAAGCCAATAAGAAAGATTCCCAGGCATGATGGGGCTCGGACCTGGCACTTCGGCTACCTCTCAGACCCTGCCTCATGTTTGAAGGAGATCCCATAGTGCAACAGCGTAGGGACTTAGGCATCTACATGTGATAAAGGACTATTACGCGGGACTTCTCCAAGATAAAATTGTCGAACCAGAATCCCAGGGGATTTAAGCTCGGCATATGCATTCCCCACAGAACTCCTGGAATTTATAGAGAAATGAAGGAATGAAATAGAGCATGCCAATAAAACACTTGTGCCTCGCGACATGATGTTTTGAAGACTCGACGCGCCACAACTACTCGACGGATGCAATCTAGAACATGTAAACGCCACTGAATCAAAGTTGCAGGGAACGTGCGGTACGATCCTTCTGATCTTTTTGAACTTTCGAACCTCCGTTATTGACGAATGATGTTTGACATGCTTGGTGATATGGATTCTGGAGGCATTTAACGACTCTCCCTTTATGGTATCCAACATTTTGGGAGCATACATGTGCACACTCGTCTCCGACGCCTCCTTTCGGCCCCAAAGGTCAAGTGATTACTATGACAATTTATACACTCATGTCTGTCGTACTTGATTTTCCACCCTATGGCACGCTGACATAATTCATTTTAAACCAAAGAGGAGCAGCGGCTTCGGCTAGGTCATCACAGTTCATTCAAAGGAGCGTCTAGGATCATGTAAGTATTAAAACGACTTGGACTAGCAAGCTACGCAAGTACACGTTAATATTTTTGGATTGTTTATGTCTTATCATAGGTTGCTTAATCACTAAACTACCTCTACTTTGATTGCGAGAAAAATCCTCCTGACTACCGAACAGAGCTCATCCTATTACCTCGCCAAAGAACTTGAAAGAAACACCGAAACTAAATCGTCGAAGAAATGAAGGATTCTGGGCTCCCAGAGTTTGGCACCCCCGATGAATTTATCAACCTAAGCGACGTGTTCCAGACGCATGTCAAACAAGACTCGCTATGGGCCGAAGAATGCGCAAAGATAATTGATACAAGGCCAGGGAAAGTGCAACAATTCACGGAACACCTGATCAGAGCTCGAACCATGCTACAACAGCTGAATTCCAGTTTGGTAAAGTATCGATCACATGCAGTAGATATCAGAGGAATATATGCATCCCCAATGGAACAGCACGGATTCCCATGGGCCCAAACCTATGAAGATATGTTCATCAGTTGGTCTGAATACAAAAGAAGTCATCCTTTTCAAGAAATATCTTGGGTGGACTGTTAAAGAAATTGTTGGATGATCACGCCACGTGGTGATTTTTGTTTGGTTCAAACTGTACTTAGCCGTTAATTTATGTTGAATTTTATATTATAAATAAGGGCATCGACCAAATAGTCAAGGGTCGATGGTTGTTGTAAGAACTCTTTTTTTTTTTGTTGTGGAGAATTATTTTGAGACTGCTATGAATTTAGAAGTCCTTATGGACTAGAGACAAACTATTTCCATCAAATGCAATGTGATTGGACTTGGAGAAGAACTACTTCCTATCATGTTTCATGAATGATGCAGTAATGAGTAAGAGCAATTAATTTTGTTGTCAAGTTATCTGGTGCAATGTCTTGATGTTCTTTGCTTTCATGATGGAGATAAATTGTTGTGTTATTATGTGATTCATGGTTATGGTAGATGAATTATTTTTCTTTCCATCATCTTATTACATATGTGCTTTCTTTCTGATAATTAGTTTCTCATACAGTAATTGGATGTTCATTTGGTTAATGTATTAGTACTAGGCCCTTTGGCATAAAATCACTGTCTGCATGTTTGAGCAGCGGGTTATCCCAATCTCAGCCTCTTCCTAGTAGTTAAATCTCAACTATGTTACTAGTCAAGTTGGTTTATACTAGATTACATCTCTCATACCAGCCCCACTCAAGAGAAAATACAGAGAAGAACAGTCCTAACTGAAGGAAGATCTTCCACAAGAAAACACAATGCCCATCGATAAATTGGTCGGATCGCAAGATCTGGAGAACCATTCCATCTCAAACGTTGTAGAGTCTAATTGGGCCTCGGTGGCGTGTTTGGTTACTACTATTGAGTCAAGGGAATTAAGCCCCATCAACACACACCTCCCCAATAAATACCTTTTGGTCCCCAAAAGGTTACTAATTAGTCATCAAGTTCAGGATAGGCCACCCGACTTGTTCCCTGTCTTTAAACTCTATCCTATGCACCTGTCTCATCAAGATCAACTGTAAAACAATCATGATAATTGGCAGCATATTGTTAGCCATTTGTACCATGTCACATCTTACTGAAGCCACTATCATCCATGTAGAAAACATTACTAATGATAGCATCAAAAATATGACTGCAAATGAGCTTATATGTTTGTAATATTTGCACGACATCAGCTTATCTTGAAGCAAAGTGTGATTGATTTTCCATTATACAATCATCTCATGTTCTTGCTTAAGATTGATTACTTGATTTGAAACAATTATAGGTGTGTTTCTTGCTTGAGTCACCTTTCTTAATTGTTCCATTGTTTGAAGAGATTTATTTGCCTTTAAATGATGAGCATGAACCACATATTCTTGACTTGCTTTGATTAAATGATATTGTTTATTTTCCTTGTAGAATATTGCTTTGCGATCATAAAAGTAAGGACTGCCTAAGACCATCCCACATTCACTTAGTGGGACCACATCACATGTTACCTCGTCCACAAACTTTGATGAAATTGCAAATTTTAAAGTGCACTGTTTTGTTATGTGCATTTGATGATTGTTGCGTATCCATTTAAGTGTGTAGGTCTTATGATTCATTTGAGTGTTTAATCCCAATTGCTTAACCAATTCCTCTGAAATTAAGTTAGATTGAGATCCACTATCTATCAATGTGTCAACCTTAGTGTGCCTCATGATGACCCTTATGTGAAAAAATTTACTTCTACAATCAAATCCTTCACCAATTTTACTTGTCATACCAACCAATGAGACTTTAGATTCATCACCTGAATCTGATCCCAAGTATGTTGGTCATGTTGTTGCTGCAATTGTTTGCCTCCCTTTCTTCTCTTTGAACCACTTTGGTCTCTTCTCGGGATGCAATTGCCAACAACGATCCTCATCATGCCCCTCTCTCTTGCAATGCTTGCAAGAGGGCTTCTCTTCCTTTCTTGCCACTGAATTTGTCTTTTTTCCATTCCACCTCTTTTTGTACTCTTTCCTTGAAGACAATTCCCCTAATACACCAACCCTTTCTTTTCTTGCTTCAATGTATGTCCCTTGAACAGAAACCTCATCAATATTAGTAGGTCCAAAATGAATACAGTATTTCAAATATGTGCAGGTAAACCTCCTATATGTTTCATAATATTTTATTGGGTATGTAAAGGAATATTTAACATCAATGTCATTTTATGAAAGCCATCTGTGTATTCTTGCACTGTTTGTCCTTTTCTTAGTTTAAGAGATTTCCATTCAATTAAATATTTCTCTTTATAACCCAAAGGATAGAATTGTTTTCTAAGTGCAAAAATAAAACTTTGCCATGATGGAAACACATTACCCACTTGTTGCGTGCCATTTTTCAACTTGCTTTTCCACCAGATGAGTGTTGTCCTTGCAAGTCTAAGTGATGCCAACTTGATCTGAGTTGCCTCATCCTTGATTTGTTGCACACTACAATAAACCTCCATCTGTCTGACCCAATTATCAAGCCTCTCTGCATTGACTTCACCATCATACATAGGTAATTCAAATTTCACATCAAGTTTTAATAAAGGCATTTCATTCTTATGTTTATGGACATGTTTCTTTGTAGTGGATTTAGAACTTGAACTTGAAGAAGAAGGAGGTGAAGATGGAGGTGAAGGGGGAATTTGAGGAGGATCCTCTCCTTCTTCACTTTTTCCCTTTGAAGATTCACCAAGAACTGGTCTCTTTCATTCCAAGTAATCCTCATACAAAACCTTCATCATCTCTAACATGGCGAAGAAAGATTTTCGAAACTCTTTCTCATCCTGAGAAAGTCCCTCTTCCAATTCCATCTTATCGCTTTGAGAAGTTCTCTTTCTCAATCCAATCAATGGATTCTATTCAACAATCTCACCTTCACCACGATGTATCTTTTCCCTGGTTAACATGCAAACTCAAATCCAAACGTCAACTAGCTTTGATACCACTTGATCCGAAAAGACCTTTTATACGACAATGGTTGAGTTATTTAGCATGTGTTAATTAACCATTTAGGAAGATGAAAGAAAGAGGAATATCTATAGAAGATACATAACAGCCATATAAACATATACAGATCTGAAATAAATCATGAGGATTAGCAAACCATAAACACCAATGTGATAACGGAGTTTGGCAATCTCGCCTACGTCTCTGGGCCTTTGTCTCAGTGGGTGAGGCTTTCTTATTTCTATTAAAATATTTAAAAGTACATCACAGCAGTTCCAATAAGGTTACAAACTAATCTAGTCTTGTTCTACCATATCTCTAGAACCCAACAAAACTGACGGCAATGAAAACAGATGACCGGAGCTCCCAGAAATGGCCCACAAAGGTGCTCTCCTCAATGGCTTTCCTACATAAAAATGGCTTTGGCTTGGAAAATCTTCACCATAAATCTGTTATGAACCTACTCCATGGCTTCAAGAAGCTCTGGTTTATATAGATCTGAAGTTGGTAACCATCTCCCAACTTTCCCCCAAGACCTGACCTCAAAAAGGGCCTAATATCCCCCAATATTGGCTAAAAATATCCAAAACTGTTGCAAAAATCATTGAAAAACACTATAATAAAGTATTAAACCCACTATTTGCATAAATTCAGGGCGCAACCCCTTACTCGTTGGCCCCTGGTCGTATGGAGGATCCCCATGTGGCCCTGGCTATTCGTTATGCGTTGGCCCCCTTCCTGGAACCCGGCTCTGGTCTTATGGTCATGGCGCATGTGGCCTGGGCTATGAATCCGAGTGCTCTAAACTCAAATAGGCCCCCGACGGTTAAGCCCCTAGTCAGCGGGCTAGCTCGGCCGACCAGGGCTAACCCTTAAACTGTCCACGCTGTAAGCTCTGGACCCCAAGTCATATGGTAACGGGTAGCGAGAACCGAGGGCTATGGGCTAGATGTTGCGAGCGGAGTGGATTGCCAAGGTAAGGTCACATGCACATATATGAACCGCGGGTTGAGGCTAAGCCCCAGCCCTTTATCCGCCCAGAAATGCATTATATGTAAACTTAAATATAATCCGTAAAGTATACAGTTAAGAACCAAACTGATGGCGAGCTGGTTATCCCAGCCTTGCCAAGTCGTTCATCCACACCCGAGATCGCGGGTTCAAACCTCATAGAGCCCAAACATTTTGCAAACCAACAAGCCAACGGAGGGGTGCCACGTGGCAGCCTAGGACTGGGCCATGTGGCACCATGTTACTCGTCCATGTGTATGCCAAGTGTCAAATCCAGATTTGCCCAGTTGCCACATCATCTTCCCTGTCAGCATGTTGACCATACCCTGCCACGTGTCGTACAGTCGTGCCACGTGTCACCCTTACAATGGTGACACATGTTACTCCCTGATTGGTCCACCTGTCCAACACGTCATCAGTTTGTACACCCAGTCACCCTGCCACATGTCAGTCTGTATGCCCAGTCACCATGCCACGTGTCACTGCACAGACTATACAGTCATCATTTTTTTTGCATGTTTGGCCAAATGAACAGACAACAATATCTTGAGCATACGATGTTTGTTTGAGCCCTTTCAAGTTGCGTTGGGTTCGTATCAACAAGGCCTACGCACACGTCTGTTTTGAAGCCATTATGAGAACTTTGATTTTTAGGCCTTTCTAAGCCCCATCAAGCTCCTGGATCCAATTCTAGATCAAAGTTACACCATGAGAATAATATTAAATGGCATACATTTTATCATTTCATTAATTATAAAATGATTTAAACATAATATAATTTAAAGGTTACATAAAGTAAGTATTTTTTCAATTTTATTAATTTTAAAATGATTTAAACATAATTTAATTTAAAAGGTTACATGAAATCATTAGATGTAGTCTAAACTTTCTATGTTTTTATCTTTTTTCGGGCACATTTCCTGACGAGTTTTGCCCAAAATTCAATTAGAAATTTAGAAAATTGCATATTTCGGTGGTTGAGATTACATATTTTGGGTGCCCTAGGGTTTTTTAGGGCACTGAAACGATTTATGCATTCAAAAATGAGATTTAAGCAATGTAAAGTTTTATTTCGGTGATAGTTGTCGGAAAGTCAAAAGCGTAGGACATTTAGACTACGTCGAAGTCATTACTTTTCCAATTTTCTTAATTTTAAAATGATTTAAACATAATTTAATTTTAAAGGTTACATGAAGTCATTACTTTTCCAAAAAAAATTCATAAAATTGATGTTAATGTATGTAAACACAATTGTAATACTCAATTTTTGTTTAAGAAGTAAATGTGACAAATTTTACGACAATTCTCTAAAATTCTAGGGGTAGTAGGTCCACAAAAGGAAAACAAGAAATTGTCTTCACTTAGGGACTGGGTAATACCACCAATAATAACACAAATGAATTTCCATTGATACAAGGGTTGATGGTTCTGAAACAAAGAGGGGTTAATCGCCTTCGAGTGGTTAGGGATTCCACAGTAATATTTGCTTGTATGCATTATCAAATGATCCCTCAAGGCATTTAGTTGAGCAGGCTAGTAATCAGAGCTCAAAGAGTGGAAAAAAAATTGAATCCATAAATTATTCCTAGGTTCTTAGACTACATAACTACTTCACAGATAAGAAAGCAAATGAAGCAACCAATCTAAATTTGGGAATGGTTGAGATAAATGGGGGGGGTATAATTCAGTGCCACCTTCCATGATGTATTCACTAATAACAATTACAAGGATGAAACACAATGAATCAAGGGACAAATGGCATATTACAAAGGAAGCAAGAATTTGGGCATTTAAGAGTCTACTCCCCCTCATACATCCACACACTCTATTGCAATAGTCATCATTAATCAACTTTGAAAGGATGGGACATGCATATTCATGTGGTATTATACTTGCAATAGTTTGGAATTTTATCTATGTTTCAAGTTTCATTTTCCTCATCGCATTTTAGTATCTGCGATTGGGAGAGTTAAGGAAGGGTAGCTCTTATGCACATCTTCTGGCTCAGAATAAGATTTATATGTCAAATCTAGAAGGCAATTGGAAGGTCTAGTTTGGGTTTGAAATAATGGAAAACTCTCATGGACATGTTGAAGATGTGCAAAATGTGAGAGCTTTAACTTGCACAAAGGAATTAAGATATGTGAGAGGCATGTTGGTGAAGTCTATGATTATTTCTCAATCTATGTTTGTAAGTAGAAGGGATGGTACCGGGAGGAATGGCAACTATAAAACATATTCATATGCATTGAACATCAATCTGGTCACAGGAAATAATATCTGTTTCCATCCTTGAATGCTTTATTTTGTTGGGATTGTCATAGTTTTCTTTTTTTGAGACTTGAATTTCCTTTGATCTTTTTTGTTAAGACAGAATATCGATCATTACTTATTATCATTCTATGGCTGGGTTGTTATGATCATGAATGCAAGAATGTAAAAAAAATTATATCTGAATATAATTTTGAGCTAATTTTCATTTTGGAAAAAAAGTAGAAGGGATGGAGGAAATTTTGGGAGAGAAGATGTGCAATGGAGGTTCAAGCAATGCAAAGGAATATCATATGCTCCAACTTATAGGTTGAATCCATAAAAAATAATTAAATGTGGTTTGAAATCATCGTGGAAAATAATAGTAAGAATCAACATCATTATTATATAAACATGCAGCTTCATTCAAGAACTCATATTCAAAATTATCCTAGAGATAGCAGCCTAGCTTAAACAAGCTACAACTAGAACATCATTTCATTTTGGAGCCTTCACATAATAAATTGAATTATGTTCTAGTTCTATTGTTCATGGTAAATAATAGGAGATTGTGATCTGTAAACTATCGTTGATATTCCACAAGAACAACTCACCCCAACATATCTTATAATAATCTACAATCTCTTTTATGTAGTGTTTTACTTTAGATTGCATATTTAATATTACTATATCAACACACAAATTACAAAAATAAGATGAAACTGGAATGAAAGAAGCTAAGAAAATAACACACTATCCACACATGTTCCCTTGGGAAGACCCAATATATTAAAAACCCAACTATAAGTTAAGGTTGTAATCTACTCTTTTCTTCTCAGTTATGAAATTCAAATACAAAGAAAGGTGCATTCACTATGGAGTTCCCATGGACATTGTGCCTAGTATTTCCACTATACGATCTTCTACTTCCTCTATTTTGATTCAATATCCCACTCCTAGATGTTCTGCTAAACTATGGAACAATAAACAATACAATAAAATGAAACCCCTTCCTTTCCTAGAGATCTAGTGTTTAGCATAGCTTGGTAGTTGTCCAAGGTTAGGGTTAGGGGTTTTCCATACCTCGACCCCAGATTGATGTTAGGGTTTTGGACCCTCTATAATCTTCTTGAAAATCCACATGTGAATAGCTCCACATATGTGAATAACATGAGCTAACATGGCATCCACTCGGTATTATGGTGGTTAATGGGATAACTCAACATGTGGGACACATAAATTCTGCATATGAATTTCAATTGACTTGATCTTCACGTCGTTGGAAATCTCTTGATGTGTAGAACAACGTGGAGAGGATAGGAACTTTTTTTGCAAATTCTTGACCCCTAAAATGATTATTTAAGGTCTCAAATGGGATCAAGAAGGTTCTGGACCCAAAATTACCAATGCAGGGCTACCCCTAAAATGATCCCTATAAGCCAATAGCTCAAATTTTTCCACCTAGAAAGTACCAAAATAGATGAAAAATTATATAATGATCCATTCTGAATCATGCATCCCCATTTAGGGAGGATTTTGGTCCCCAAAATATTTTACTAAAAGAGGTGAGAAAATTTTTCCTCTTCCTTCTCCCTAGAGTAACACTTGACCTCACCTAGAAGTTGTCCTTACAACCCAACTTGTCAGAGTCCATGTTTCCCCCATCTCATTGTTCTAGACTTCTTCTGAAAAAATTTATTTTATGCTAACTCTGCCTAAACTTCTAGTGTTAATACTTTCTTATCAATTTCCTTGTCCAACATGGAAGGTCATAGAGTTTGAGATATTCCACATTCACTACTAAGTAAATGCACATATATGGGGGTAGATTAAGTCTATAGGCATTGTCACCCACCTTCTCCAACACTTCAAAAGGACCATATTGCATAGCCTTGATCATCTTATCATGACCATGTAGCCTTTCCTTGTTTAGATACAACCAAAATCTATCTACCACCTTGAATGTTTTATTAACAATCATGTGTTGATCATGTCAAGACTTGTACTTTTTTGGTGACTTCTTCAACGTCTTGTGTACTTGCAGATGGATCTTCCTTATCTTATCAATGAATTTTACAATATTCATTGTTTCGCATGTGATGTATTTTCCCACTCCTCTGTGTTGTCCATATGCAATGTCTATGGGTGAAGGTGGAAAATACCCAAAACAAGTATAAAAATGGGACTTACCGGTAGAAGTGTGGACTTCTCTATTATAAAAGTGTTGAATATAAATCAAATTATTATCGTAGGTCCTTGGATGCTTCTGATTGTATTCCCTCAAAAGTTGAACCCATGTTTTATTCACTACTTTTGTTTCCCCATATGTTTGTGGATAGGAAGTTGTATATCCCTTCAAATTGGTGTCCATCTTCTCCCGAAGTGTAGTCCAAAAGGCACTGAGAAATCTAGTATCTATATCTAAGATGATGTTCCTTGGTATCCCAAAGTGCACGCAAATCTTTTCAAAGAACATGTTTGTTGCATCTTTTCCCTTGATTGTATTTTTCCAAGGTAGGAGAATGCACATCTTGCTAAACATGTCAACTACCACAAATAGATAGTCATGTCCCTTCCTTTTTCTTGGCAAACCACCCACGAAATCAATGGAGATTCTCACCCAAGGTTTAGTAGGTACAGGTAGGGGATGGTATAAACCTTTCTTTCTATTATTGGGCTTATCAATATGATAAAGTATGCATCCTCTAATAAACTGAGCTACATCTTCTTTCATTCTAGGCCAATACACATACCTCTATAAGTTTGAAATCGTCTTCCCAACAGAAAAATTCCCTATAGCGTTGGAGGTTTGAGCCTCTCAAATAAGCTACAATATTTCACCTTTAGGAACATAGATCTTATCTATCCTATAGAGAAACCCATAATGGAGATGATATCAATCCTTATCGTCGTGTTATTCTACATGAATATGGCCCTATAGTTGCTAAAATACCTCTTTAAAATTCGCATCTTTTGTGTATTCCTCTTTGGATGAATCATGGGTGAAATCCTACATGTGCATACGAAATCCCAAAGTTGTGATATTGGATGTGGGTGGCCTTGAAATCATGTCTGTGAGCTTAATATTGTTGCCCTTCTTATATTTGATGATTAGATAAAATTGTTGTAAGAACCCCATAAATTTGTGGTGTTTGATTTGATGTTAAAGCTTACTTTGGGCCTACAAATACTACAATGACAAGTGATTAGTGTGGATGATGATCTCCTTTACCATCAGATAGTGTTTCCATTTCTTAATATATTTAACCATAACATTATTGGTGCTTGATTGATCTTTCATTTCAACTCATCAGATGATTTATATCGATTATTTCCCCCATATAAACTCTTGGTATTGGCTATTATGGCATGGACTGGTGTAGCCACAACTAAACAGGATGGTATAAACTTATGTAGGTACTATGTTTCCCAAACAAAGCTCATAACTTTAGTGACATTAGTATGATTTTTCCACTTAAGGATGGCCTCCATCTTTGTGGGATCTATCTTAAGCTCCCCTTCACCAATCACATACCCTAAATACCCCAATGATTACTAAGAAAATAAACATTTCTTAGGGTTTTCCAATAATTGATGTTTTTTCAAAATCTCTAACACCTGCATCAGATGTGAGATATGTTCTTCCCAAGTAAAGATATAAACCAATATTCATCTAAGTACACTATCACAAATGAATCTAGAAAGGGACACAATACATCATTAATCAAATGAATAAATGTAGTTAGTGCAATACATAAAACAAAATGAATTACCAACCATTCATATAGACCTTGCCTTGTCTTGAAAGTGATCTTCCAGGTGTCTTCTTCTTTAATTCACACCTAGTGGTATCCTGATTTGAGATCCAACTTCGTGAAGTACTTATCATGCTACAATTGATATAGCAAGTCATCGATCTTAGGCAGAGGATATCGATTCTTGATTAGAATGATCTTATTCAAAGATTTATAATCTATACATATTCTCCAATTCCCATCCTTGGTTACTATGATTATAGGTGACCCACAATGTTAGGTGGTTTGTCAAATTACTGCCTCCTCCAATAGTTATTGCAATTTTTTGTCACTTCATCTGCTTCCAAGATGGACTGCTTGTACAACCAAATGTTTGGCAATGGGGAATCAAGCAACCATTGTATCTTGTGCTCCACTTACCTCTTATTAGGTAACCTTTATGCTCTTGAAACACTTCTTTGTTTGCCTCCAAAGTTCCTCCAACTAAATTTTTTTCTCTTCAGTACATCCCTCTAGAGATGCCTTTATTTTTATTGATTTGTCACCTAGCTAATTCTACCTTAAGAAGAGTAATACAAACTTCCTACTAGAATGGATCAATTTCTTGGCTTGGTTAGGACTTACCATAGAGATATTGGATTTACCTTTTTGTGAATTGATGATGAAATATTTCTCATCCTTCATAAGGTAGTATTGGTTTGCTCTCATGAAGATTGTATCTCTCATGTACATGTAGGGGCTTCCAAACACTACACCACACACATCAATTGGTACTATATCTACCTCCACTTCATCAATATAAGTTTAACCTATAGAAAAATTGATCTTACACTACTCAGTGACCCTAAGCTTTGCATGGTTATTTACCCATCCCAATGGATATGGGTGATGATGGTCATGAACTTTGAATCCAATCTTATTGACCAAATCTTATGCTATGAGGTTCGCTTGTGAACCATAATTAAATAGATAATCCACCTTTTTATTCTTGATCTGGATCTTAATATGTAAGAGTTTAGTAATCTCCTTCTCTTACTTGGGATGGAGGCTACTAGGTTAACTCCCTTCTACATTATAGTGCAAATAAGATTTTCATCTACATATGTGTTTTTATCTACTTGATCGTTTGAGTCCACAACTAGCATGTTCTTCTTCTTGGAATCCTTCTCATGGTTCTTTAGATTCAACTCCATGTGTATACTCCAACACTTTTCTTCGATGTGACCATCGATATTACAATGGTTACAATGATTGTTTGGATCCTTGCACTGATATGCAGTGGTTGTTGTCTTCTTGTCCTTTTCTTTCCCCTTCTTTTTTCCCTCCTTGGAATCATCTTAGTGGTCTTTCTTCTTAAAACAACTTGGTTTTCCTTTATTCTTACCCATATTCTCCAAATATTGTGCTTTCATACAAGCCCCATCAACTATCCTAGGCTTAAAGAGTGTCACTTGCATCCTTAAATGGTTGTGTAGGCCTCCCATATACTTGAGTACTACATATGAGTTCTTGGGAGATATACCCAACATAATGGCCACTTTAGTGAACTTGTTGGTGTACTTCCGCAAACTATGCCCTTGCTTCTACGAGAAGTAATGCCAATGGATCCACTAGCCCTCTTCGTGCCTGATAGGTTAGAACTGGGACTATGCATATATGTGTGAATTTCCCACCAAGTTTCGGCATGGCCCTCTAACTTGAGTGGGACAAATGAAATCTTTTGCTCTTCTACTATGTTGTGAACACTAAAATAACCTTCTAATTGTTGCAACCATTGATTCAACTTAACAACATTAATCTCACTTTGGTAACAAAGATTGGGAAGAAGTGATGGAATTAGAACTCGGTCTCTCTTTCTTTGGCCCTTTTTTCACTCTTTTTATTTATCTTCATTATCTCTTGATTTCTCATCCAATCCAAGTTATGAGTTAGAGCCACCAAACTCCCCAAAATTTCTAAACTTGTTCTCTAGTGATACCATGAGGATGATGATGTTGTGAGAAATGTCAGCGACTTGTGCTTCCAACTTTGAAAATATCTCTTTCGGTTCATCTTGTGGATTGTTACTATACTCATCCACCATGGCCATGGTTTTCAGACTTTACACCAATTCCTGAATCATGCAACTTTCCATAAAAACCCTAAAGAAATTTTCTCTAATACCAATATGATCTATAAACTTTTGTGGATATTCCATTGAAACAATTCATCGTAACAGATCTTATAATATTCTACAATCTCTTTTATGTATTTTCTACTTTAGAATGCATATTTAATATTACTATCTTAACACACAAATTACTAAAATAAGTTGAAGCTTAAATGAAAGAAGCTAATCAAATAACATAATATCCACATAATGAACACAAGATGTACCCCGGGAAAACCCAATATGGGAAAAACCTAGCTAGAAGGTGAGGCATATGCTCTACTCTTTTCCTCTCAATTATGAAATGAAAATACAAAGAAAGGGGCACTCACTATGGAGTCACCATGGACAATGTGGCCAGTATGGATACTACAAGATCTTCTACTTCCATTGTTATGCTTAAATATCCCACTCCCATATGCTTTTCTCAACTATGGAATGATAAATGATACAATAAGAATAGAAACCCTTCCTTTCCTAGTGGCCTAGTATTTGACATAGCATGATATCCATATAGGGTTAGGGTTGGGTTTTTTTCATGCCTCAACCCCCATTTAATGTTTTGTGTTTTGGACCCTCTAGAATATTCTTGAAATTCCGCATGTGACTAGCTCCACACGTGTGAGTAATGTGCGCTGACGTGGAATCCACTTAGTATCATGGTGGTCAAAGAGATAGGTCAACTTGTGGGATACATAAGTTCTACATCCAAACTCCAACTGAGGTGATCGTCACGTCATTTAAAAGCTCTCAATGTGTAGAACAACGTCGAGAGCTAGGGAACTTGTTGATGAAGTATTGACCCCAAAATGACTATTTAATGCTTCAAATGGGATTTGGAAGGTTCTAGACCCTAAATCACCAAAGCGGGACTTGCCCCTAAAATGGGTCCTATAAACCAATAGTCCTAATTTTTCCACCCCAAAAGTACAAAAATAGGTGAAAAATTATATAAAGATCCATTTTGGATTAGATTGACATCTATTTCTACATTTCATCTTTCGAATTTGAGCAATAATGAAACAAAATAATATGTCAACGCTTTAAAAAGATAATTATGTAGACATACAATCATATTTAAACCTCTAGGAATGCAATATTTTATGGCTTCAACCAAGTCATTATGTTATTTTAGAGCATACAATCCTCACAATAAAGGTTATTTAAGTACCATCACTAACACACATTTTGTGCAAGGAAACAAGAGAATGAATTGAAAGCACTATCCAAAACTCCAATGAAGATGGTTATGCTTGTTATCATTATGAATTTGAGCACAAAACAAAGTCCATAATTTGATATGGGTCTACCTAGCTACCCTATTCAACAACATGCTTCCATTGTCATAACTCATGCAACATTCAATAATCAAATCATCTCAAAGATAAGATTATAACCAATCTATAAATTGTATTCATGACAAGGAATTTGCAAAGGAGACATAATGGTGTTTTAATTCAAAAGTTAAAGAGGATGGATTGCTACAAAAGGCCACACCCTACTATCATGGGAAGCCTTGGGCCCAAAACTTTCCTTTACACTCTCCATATAACTCAAAATCAATCAAGCAATATAAGTCATAATAATTTACTCTTCATAACCAACTATTTAGATGTAGAGCATACGCAAAAATGAAATTGATTCAACCCAATATAAAATATACATAAGTGAAATAGATTTAACTC
>ML812377.1:307768-332041 GCA_009831015.1 Picea engelmannii
GGGGCACCTCAATCCTTATGTTTCCTCTTTGTTCATCTCAATGAAAAGTCACTTGACCCTAAGATTTAATGGTTGAGATTTAATCTTGGGCCATCTAGATCAATGGTTGTGATATAAAGTCTCTTAAGTCACCCTTTTCATGAAATATTCTCAAAAGTCACTTTTAAATTTATATCTCATAAAGTTAATGTACTAGGGACCACTTTGTACATTTCCCCACATGCTAGACGCCAAGCCTATATGGGAAACACTTGTCCAAGGTACAATTTTTAACACTCCCTCTTACCGAGTAAAGTGTTCCTTACCACTCCCAGCTTATCTCTAAAGGGAACAAACTTACCTCTTTCCAAAGCCTTAGTGAGGATGTCTACAACATGCTCATCAATGGATATGTGTAACATCCCCATCCTCCCAGGCCAGGCCATGCTACCACAAAACGCTTTGAGATTTCTCTGATACCACAATGTAACATCCCCAGCCACCCAAGGTTGGGCCATGTCACTACAGTCTCAAATTTTGTAGCTCTGAATAAACCAAAATGTAACATCCCCAGCATATTATTTAGCAATGCTACTCCAAATTTCCACTGCACAGATTCTATACTAAATAATAGTTTGTGTATTATCACTTGAAGTAGTGCGGTCAACCTCAAACTGAGTCGCACCACACTAAATTTCTCCATTTAACACAACTTTAAGCAACGAAAGTAACTAACATGCACCAGCATATTGATCACACAGCACAACTGTGCACAAAACCACCCTGGCATCACATGCCAATTCCGATTTCCCTGTGCGTGGAGTCTATTTTCCTAAACACGCATAGGAGTTCCAGCCTCATGTGCACACAAGCTACTTTCCTGCGCACCTGGTCATTCAACCCTCTTCTTGAAAACTAATAACCAAAATCACAAGGTTAACTTAACAGGAAAGACTAACAATAATTGTCATACTCATGCACAACTACAATAATGACTATCAGCACCACACTTACAAGTGCAAGCAGCATTAAATAGAATAACAACAATTACTTATATGCGACAACATACAAGAATTAACCCATGTCAAACATAGATAAATAAACACACAATAAATGATACAAGCACATAAAGAACACTTATCTTTTATGAAAGTCACAAACTACGCACATAACTCAGACATTCCTCCCAGCCATAAACTATGTATATCATAATATTTCAGCAACAAGTCACCCCAAGCTGGGGATTAACTCCACCGAGGAAAGAGGGTTCCTAGTGATAGGCTAAGGTCTTATTCTCGACAGCATTACTCAGTCCAAAGTGCTCATTGTTACAACTAGCCTACAGTCCCTCATTCCCCATGCACCTGTCACACCCAAGGAAGTGTGCCCCTTCTCTGCTCAATAGTCCTTTGTCTGCCCCACTTCCCTTCCAGGGTTACCAGCAACAGGTCAGACATGAAGTCTCTGAGCCCTGCGACTAATACCTAGTGCACGAGGGAACAATTCTTAGCAAAACTCTCACCTGGAGAATATGCTCATGGGCCTAACAACCTGCCTCTTCGACAACAAATCTCTCACCTAGAAAGACTACTCACGGGCCTGACAACCCGCCTCTTCAATAGTAAAACTTCGATTACAGTACAGAAACCCCTTACAAGCTTCTCTCTGTAGATAAGGTAATAATAATATTTTCCATATAATCTGACCCCCTTCTACTCACAAGAAAGTGAATCATGAATAATCATTCCCCGAATGATATCCCCCAAAATACACTAAGGCTAGCAATATATATTGCATGACTTCAACTCGACATATGTCACCTTCAGAAGTAGCTTAATCCACTTGGTGACTCGTTCCCTACCCTCTAGAACTTAGGATAAAATAATTATCCATAACTTTACACTTTTTCAGAAATATTATAAAATAATCCCTAAGACTTACGTCCCACCCCCTTTTCCCTTTTCTGGTGGAGGCATCCCCGCAGCTCTTTTCGTCTAAGTCTAGATGTGCACAGTGATGTAATATTATATTAATAACTATGATTATAATTACATGGATAGGCACATCGCCCTATCTAAGTCCTGGCTCACCAGCCTCATAATCACACAGTCTCTTCGACCTCAATACATACATACATATATATATATATATATATATATATATATAACTCAGCTCTGCATGCACTCCCTGGCCATTCACGTGCACTTACCCAAGTGTGTGCAACACTGTGAAATATGCGCACTTACCCAAGTGCGCGCAACACTGTGAAATGTCTGCACCTTGTCTTTGATAACAAATCTATGTGCGCTATTGAGGTGCATGCAACACCAAAACTTAGTGCCAACGACTCGCCAGCCTATATGTACATTTACATTTACAATTGGTGCCAATGGCTCACCATCCTGTGTGTTAAATTACAAAGGGTTCGGATCACGGACATTACATTCCCCTCCCCCTTATTTATGCATTGTCCTCAATGCATCATATACACATGTACATACAAAATTTCAAAAATCTTCAAAAAGATGTGGATACTCTACCCACATAGCATCCTTGCGCTCCCAAGTTTCACCTTTAGGACCATACCAGCTCCATGACTCGATTCCAAAGTTTTTTTTATTTTCCGATCCAATATGCAAATCGATCACACTTGAAAATCGTCTTCTGGCTCCACCTGAATCGCATTCCAATCAATAATATGATTAGCATAAAGTACATACTTTTTAAGAAATGACACATGGAAAACATTATGAATACACAAGGATGCAGATAATGTAAGCATATACGTGATAGGACCAATCCTCTCTAGGATTTCAAATCGCCCACAGTAACACGTTGCTAACTTAGAACATTTTCCCAACTTCAGGGAACTACGCCTAGCTTTCACTTTCAAAAACACGTGATCGCCCACTTTAAATTCTCTATGGGTTCTGCCTTTATCTGCACAAATTTTTTGCATGTCCTGGGTAGCCTTTAAATTCTGCCTGATCTTTACCATCTGCTCCTCCATTTCCCTGAGAAGATATGGACCAACTACTATGCAGTCTGTTGGGTTGTCTCAACTCACTGGCGTGTTGCACTTTGTACCATAAAGTGCTTCAAATGTTCTCATCTTTAAATATTCTTGATACCCATTGTTGTAAGCAAACTCTACCAAATGAAGGTAGTCTTCCCATTTTGATGGGTTATCCATCACATACATCCTTAGCATATCTTTAATCCCCTGATTTACTCTTTTTGTTTGATCAGCTGTCTCGGGATGATATTTTGTGCTAAAGTTTAGATTTGTCCCAAATCCTTTGAATAAACATTTCCAAAAGTTTGAGGTAAACTTGGAATCTCTATCTGACATAATTGTCTTAGGTACACCATGCATCTTAGCAATTTCTCACATGTATATATCATCAATGTTGGTTTCCTTATGCGCTGACTTCACTGGAATAAAATGGGCAGCTTTAGTAAGCTTGTCTACCACTACCATAATAGAATCATGTTGCTTAGCAGTCTTAGGTAGCTTAGTGATGAATTCCATGGTCACAACTTCCCACTTCCACTCAGTAATGGGAAAAGTTTGTAGCAAACCAGTTGGATGTATGTGCTCATCCTTGACCTTCTAACATTCAAGACATCTAGAAATAAAATCAACAACTTCCTTTTTCATACCTGGCCAAAAGTATTGGTTTTTACTACGCCAATTGTATTATGGGAGCATGGATGTCTCGCATAAGGAACCTTATGCATCTCTAACAATATCAGGTTCTTGAACTCCTGATCATATGGCACATAGACTCTGAGAATCACATCCTCTCTTAGCTCATAACCTTCAAACTTATGTTGCGACATACCTTGTTGTAAAGCTGCCTTTATGTCCATATAGTGCAGATCTGATTTGGTAACTTCTAAAATTTTGTCACACAAATTGGATTTGTGCATGCTAACGACTGTAGCATGCATCCCATGCACTCTCCTACTGAGTGCATCAACCACCTTGTTCTCCTTTCCTCTGATATGCTTTATGTCAAATTCATACTCACTGAGGAATTCTAACCACCTGCTTTGTCTGAAATTTAAACTTGGATATCCAAACAAATACTTCAAACCACTATGGTTTGTCCTCAACTAAAATCTTTTACCCATAAGATAAGGTTGCCACATCTTCAAGGCATGCACTATGGCTGCCAATTCCAAGTCATGAGTAGCATAGAGTCTCTCATGCTCTTTCAAATTTCTTGATTTGTAGCACACCACATGTCCATACTGACCTAGGACTCCACCAAGTCCTTCCTTGCATGTGTCTGTGCACACAACAAAGTCTACATCAGGATCAACAATTCTCAAAATTAGCACACTTGTCAACAAACTCTTCAAGTGTTGAAAACTCCTTGCACAATCTAAAGTCCATTCAAATCATGCACCTTTATTTTGCAAAGATGTAATTGGATGCGCAATCTGTGAGAATCCTTCAATAAACCTTTTGTAATAACCTGCAAGTCCCGTAAAGGACCTTACCTCTGCGACATTTCTTGGCGTCGGCCATTTTTCAATGGATTTTATCTTTTCCAGATCCACATTTATTCCTTCCTTGGAAATAATATGACCCAAATAATGAATATGTCGTTGTTAAAATGAGCACTTGCTCAACTTTGCATAAATTTGAAGCTCCCTCAAAACTTGTAGTACCATCCTCAAGTGTTGCTCGTGCTCCTCTTCATACTTTGAGTAAATAATTATGTCATCCAGAAATACAATGACAAACTTATCTAAATAACTTCTAAAAACTCCATTCATAAAACACATGAAGACAATTGGTTCATTCGACAACCCAAATGGCACCATTGTAAACTAGTAATGATCGTACTTTGTTCTAAAGGTAGTATTATTATTGCCTTCCTCTTTTTTTCTCACTTGGTGATATCCATATCTAATATAAATCTTTGAAAATATATGTGTGCCCTGCAGTTGATCAAAATTTCATATATCCTTGGCAAAGGACACTTGTTCTTTATTGTTAACTTGTTCAACTGCCTAAAGTCGATACAAAGTCTCAACTTACCATCCTTCTTCTTCACAAACAATAATAGCGCACCCCAAGGTGACACACTTGGGTGTATATACCCCTTCTTCAGAAGCTCTTCAAGTTGCATCTGCAACTCCTTCAGTTCTGGTGTACTCATCCTCTAAGGAGTCTTGGATACAATTGTTGCTCCTAGTATCATATTTATAGAGAAATCAATATCTCTTTTCGGAGGAAATCTCGGTATCTCTTTAAAGACATCCTCAAACTCTTTAAGTACTGTGCAATCTTCAACACTTGGTACTTTATCCTTAGGTGCCTCTTCCATGTGCGTTGAAAATACTTGACATCCTTTCCTGTATCTTTTCTTCAATTGCAAGGCTGAAATTTCTCTGATAGTTACAACCCTTGTAATTCCTTGTAATGTTCTTAAGTTTCCTTCCTCATCCAAACAAGTAAATTCCTTATTGTAACAATCCAGGACAACATGGTGCTTGTCCAACCAATCCATACCAATGAGGAAATCGTATGAGCCCAAAGGTATAATATTTAAATCAGTGTTTGTGTGCAGTCCATTCATCTCCATTAGACATGTCTTAACCATCTCATTAATTTTCCTTTTTTCTCATGTAGCTAACTGCACCAACCAAGGTTTTCCAAGTTTGTTTCTCGACAAATGGAATATTTCCACCATCTTAGGATCTAGATAACTACGACTAACTCTTGAGTCAATTAAAATAGAAATGGGTTGGTCATTAATCTTACCTTCCACTTCAATCATGTGCGACTAAAACTCATTCTTCTTGTTATCCAGGGTTGCATAAAACCTTGGCACATTTTTGCCCATGTCCTCAACTATTGCAGCTTGTTGTACACTATGCACAGTCCTCACTTTATCACCTCTTTGAAGGCAATCTATGCACATATGATCCCCTCCACAACCCCAACATTGAATAGATTGTTGCCATGGATTTTTCTCCACTGTCTCTGACATTATGGGCTCTTTGAGAGTTGGATGTCCTTGCGCGGAATTTCTGAAAAATGATGGCTTAGCCCCCTTCTTCCTCTGATCCACCTTGTTTTTCATCTTATCTTCCCAAGCCTTTTGGAAAGTTGGTCTTCCCCTTTGTTGATCATAAAGACATTTAGCACGCCTTATGGTTTTCTCCAATGTCTTGGGATCATCATACTATATCTTGTCACTGATAATTGAAGGAAACCCACTCAGTTACCTCTGAATTTTAACTTGCTCGTCCTTGATGAATGCGACATATTTCAACGGCTCTAAAAATCTTATTTCATACTCATCTATTATAATGATTCCAAGCTTGAGTTCAAAGAAATCCTTGAGTTTCTTGTCATAGTAACGCTTGGTGAAGTATTTCTTTTGGAAATACCTCTTGAACTCCCTCCAAGTAACTTTATTTTCATCAATGTGTTGCACTTGCATACACTGATCCTGTCACATTGATGTTTTTCCTTTTCATTGATAGTTAGTAATTCTTCCTTCTGTGTGCGCAAAATTATTATGCAGCTGGAAGTACTTCCTTGTACTTGGCAACTAACTCTCTGCATCCTCATCCTTCTTGTGCTCCCCGTCAAAGGTAAGAGGTTTGATCTTATTCATTTCTCCCTGTAGTTACTGTGCATTTTCCTAAAAGAATGCTTTAGTGAGTGGCGATGATTATTATCGACACTTCTTGGTTCTCTTGTTTCTCATCATGAGACCTGCAACTTCTTGACCTACTCGACTATGTCTCCTTGTCCATTTTATTTTCTATTTTGTCCAGGCTCTGCATCAATTTGACATTGAAGTCGTCTTATTTTGTCCAGGCTCTTGCACCATCTTGTCAGAATCCTTTCTTCCGAAGCCCATCAGTGCAATGGTATTTAACACACACCAATGCGCGATGTCAACTGTTAACATGCACACTGTGTATCAATAATGTGCATGCACCACCAATTGTTCTGCATAGCCCCAAACCTTTAGTGCTCACACCCATGCACCATTGTTTACTATGCAGTTCCAATGATGCACTCCACAATATTATGAATTTAGTGCGTACATCTATGCATTTTTACTTAATGCGCACCATGGCCACGCTGAAATTCCAAATTCGGTCACTTACCATTCTGAATTTTTGCCTTAAGTAGAACTTAGATCATGCATGCTCAGTGTTGAAACTGGAGCTTTGATGCTTCTTATTGACCTCTGGCCCATACAAGTCCAGTGTTGAACCAATAGCTATGATACCACAATGTAACATCCCCAACCTCCTAGTTTGGTCCATGCTACTACAAAATGCTCTGAGATTGCTCTGATACCACAATGTAACATCCCCAGCCACCCTAGGTTGGGCCATGTCACTACAACCTCAACTTCTTTAGCTCTGAATCAACCAAACTATAACATCCCCAACATACTACTGAGCAATGCTACTCCAAAAATCCATTGCGCAGATTCTATACTAAACACTAGACTGTGCAGTATCACTTGAAGTAGTGCACTCAACCTCAAATTGAGTCACACTACACTAACTTTCTCCTTTCAACACAACTTTAAGCAACGGAAGTAACTAAAACAATTGTGTGCACCAACATATTGATCACATATCACAATTGTGCGCACAAACACCCTGGCGTCACATGCCAATTCTAATTTCCTTGCGCTAGAGTTTGTTTTCTTGAACGCACATAGGAGTTCCAGAGTCCAAAGTGCCTGCTGCCTCAACTAGCCTATAGTCCCTCATTCCCTATGCACATGTCACACCCAAGGAAGTGTGCCCCTTCTCTGCTCAATAGTCTTTGGGCTGCCCCACTTCCCTTCTAGGGTTACCAATAATAGGTCGGACATGAAGTCTTCAAGCCCTGCGACTAATGCCCAATGCACCAAGGAACAATTATCAACAAAACTCTCACCTGGAGAGTATGCTCATGGGCCTGACAACCCACCTCTTTGACAAAAAATCTCTCACCCAAAGAGACTACTCACGGGCCTGAAAACCCACCTCTTCAACAGTAAAACTCTGATTACAATACAGAAACCCCTTACAATCTTCTCTCTACAGATAAGGTAATAATTGGATTTTCCATACAGTTTGACCCCCCTTCTACTCGTAAGAAAGTGAATCAAGAATAATCATTCCCCGAATGAATTCCCCCAAAATACACTAAGGCTAATAATATATATTTCATTCCTTCAACTTGATGTTTTCCACCTTTATAAGTATCTTAAGCCACTCGGTGACTCGTTCCCTACCCTCAGGAACTTAGGATAAAATAATTATCCATAACTTTACACTTTTCCGGAAATGTTATAAAATATTCCCTAAGACCTTTTTTAAGCTAAAAAGAGTATTTGTATTTCTATATATGGACAATAAAATTACAGGCATTCTAGTGAGGGTCTGCCTAAATGGAAACCAAATCCCTCACCAATGAATAACTATAAGTTCAGAAAATCAAGATAGAATACCTCGATGAGGGGCTACCATGACGGAAACCAGCACCCTCACTGGTAAAATCTGAGAGTATATAATCCACCACTGAGTTTAAACAAAAAAAAAGAGACTAAACCCTTGATCTAGTTCAAAACAAGGGGAAAACCATATCTATCCATTGAATACCAATATAAACCACTAGGATCTTCCTAAACTTAAGACTTCAGATGACCAAAAAGGCACAGAGAAAGAAGATCAGAACTTGAAGCATTGGGTCTTGGGCTTCTGAGGAGACTCAAGATGTCCCTTCCCTTTGTTTGCATCGTCAACCACATCACTGGGCTCATCCTCATCCTTGATCTAAATGGGGCACTCACGCGATCCTAGGGGAGTTGGATGGTCACTCGGGTTTTGAATCTCTTATCTGATCCGGAATTTAATTCCAAATTGAGAGCGGCATAATAAATCAAACATTCCATCTAGAAGTTCAATTTCTTGGAGGGATTTGTCATTGTCTCTTTTAGATTTATCAACGGCCTGAGCCACCATGGATTTCACCACCCAGTACGTTTCATCCAACTGGAAATACTTGGTTTCCCTGGTGCGGGTATACTTAGGATTATCCATCCAATATTTAACTTTGCACACTATGTCTGCATTAGGGGTCGAGCGACATTGGCGCCTCACTTATTTTTCAATTTCAGAGGCATGTTGCTTTTCCTTATCTATGCTCAGGTATTTGAAATGCATGCCATCCATCCAAGTCGCTCGAGCCGCTCTGGTGCAATTTACTTGTCCTTTGGAAGAGGGGGGCTTTGTCTACTTGTTTGTTTTTCTTGTTCCCTTTCTAGCCATTCTGTTATAAACTCACCGAATATTTGAGGATGCTCAAACTGTCCCTATCACGGTGATATCGATTCCTGGATCTTGGTTTCTACGTCTCTGAATCATCCCACAAGTCAAGCCCCCTCGGGTTGATCTATCAACTTCTAATCTTGTGTTATAGCTCAAAATGCCACTATCATGCATGTTTTACTTTGGCCTGCTTACTTACACATCCATGAACCACTTTTGTTGAGTTTCGTCTTAAAAAAAAACTCGTTGCATGGTGTATACACCCTTCTACATATGTAGCGCACATACATACGCTAGTTGCATGCCTAATAGCCTGCGTATACTCTAAAAAGTTGCAAAAATTAAAAATTTGTGCGTTTTCGGGCAGAGTTTACAGGCTATGCCAGGTTGAACAACCATATTACCTCCAATATCCCTTCTGACAACTAATTAACCATCTTTTCTCCATATAAAAGGGGCTCTAGGGGGGTCATTTGGATATATGAAAGGAGAGGCAAGTGAACTCTGCTAAATTTTCTCCCTTGCATTCCAAAACTTTTGAATCATGCTCTGAGTTTCATCCTCAGCATTCCCTTCCAGTCATCCTCCTTTCTACAATCCATCCTTTTACCTTATATTGGCATGTTGGTTGTGAGGATAGCATGTTGGGAATAGTGCACTTGGAGTCAAAGAAGAGGAACCCAGGTGAGGTTCGTGGAGCGGAATCGGCAAGATTCAGGCTGTAACTTCCAATCTTGTTATCAATAAAAGAGAAACTTCTTGTCCCAAGTCTTTATGTCTTTATGTTTATGTTTATGAATATTTTTCATGAATATCTAACCCTTTAGATGATCTTGGTAGTTATGCATATGTTGTTATAGTTTGTTCTATGAAGTTGTTTCAGGCTAGCTTTGGGAGGAGGCCTGCAATTTTGGAACGGACGGTAACAAGAAGGGATATACAACAAACGGAAGGACTAAAGGTACACATTTTGATATTCTCTCCCTTCCCTTAACTATCATTAGGTCTTGTTGGATTTGGGTAAAGTAGAATAATTTCTATCTTCTAAGGTGTCAAGACTTTGCCTAGCCGCTAGACCCGGATTAGGGGGATTTTTCCCCATAGCAGAGTTGGCGACCATACTGGGGAGTCTCTCTAAGGTCTTTTTAAGAGATTATTTTGGTTTGAATTCATGTTATTTTATGTGTTTTCTGAGTCTCTCGTCGCCCTATGGGTGTTTACCAGGTTTCTTGAATTGGGTCTCAAGTATGAATCTTTTATTTTTTTAAGTTTCTCAGAATTGTATGTGCTCTGCTAGTTGCTTAGACCACGTACATACGTGTGTTTCCTTAGTACAATCTGCGTACATATGCATGATTTCTGAACACAACTCGTGTGTCTGTCATAATTTGGGGTTTTTTCAAAATCCTTTCCCTTTTTCAGGAAATTTTTGGTTTCTCGGGTCTTCCTGAGTATTAGGGACCTCTATTAATTGTTGCTTGACAAGTTTTGAGTCTCAGATTGTTTATGAAATTGTAAATAAGTCCTCTTGTATAGTTTTATTTGTCTCTTTCTATCTTTTATCAAAGTTGAAGGTGTGTTTTTAAGCTTTAGGTTCTCCTTTGGATTATGGTGAATCCCTGCTTTTTGGCAGAGGTTTAGGACCGGAGTCAGTGTCTTGGTAGTTTTCCTTCTCTCTTGGTATGCTTTGAAAAGAAAAGAAATAATTGTTTTGTTGATTTCATTTCACAAGCGTATAAAAAATTTCAAAAATTGTAGTTAAGTTTAAGCTTTTTCTTCCTTTCCCTTGCTTTCATTTTCAAAAAAAAAAAAAAAGCTTCTTAGTTGCATTTTCATGGTACCTTGCATTGTTTACATTTTATATTTGAAAAAGTAAAAGATCTTAGTATCGGATTTTGTTTCTTCTCATCTTGAAAAAAAATTAAAAGGAAAAGAATACTTGTTTGTTTTCTTCCTTTATTTTTCTCATATTGAGGACAAAGTTGCATTGTGTATTTTTTCATCGAAAAGAGAAAAAATTACATTTTAAGTTTTAGAAGGATTGTTCATGCATTTTTCTTGAAACTCTTTTTCATTTGTAGAATTAGTGTAAAGTCCTCCTTGCCAATGTTCTAATAAGTTTCTTCTTTACAAGAGTCTCAAACAACATCAATTGCACTTTCGTTCCTTGAGTAAGAAAAAGCCCCTAAAACGAACACGTTAATCTAAAATATATTAGTAACATTCTTTCTTGGGTTCACCAATAGCTTAGGCTAGGGAATTGGATTAGGTGTGGAGAGGTAAACTATCCAAGGCCAACCAAAACTTAACTTAGGTGTCTATGATAGGGTGTGAAAAATCCACCTTGCAATTACTCAATCTGGGAAGCCCCTCTAACAAAAGAGTTAAACACGACGCCGTGTGGAGGAAGGTGATGGAGATATCCACTCTTGATCCCAACAAAGCATTTGGGAGAGTGTGTATTGGGGGTGAATCCTATAGCATTACTGGTCCGACTTGTGGCAAACCTTTGAGACTCTTGGATCTATCCAGGTTACTTTAAGAGTGATTTTGGCCTTGTTGTGTTTCAGGCCTTGGGAGGAGCTTCAGGCTTAGTTACCCAACCCATACACTTCTGGTTGATGATTAAAAGTTGGTGGCCTAGTCACCATTATACAGGTTGACACACAAGTGACTACGAAGGTTGTATCGCAGTACCCGAGGCAGACTATGTACTCTATGGGTGACACCCGAAGGGACCGTTGGTCAGAGGTATGGGTAACTTCTTCTCTTGGCTAGTCGTTTGCCTTTGCAAATGCTTTGGACGATCAGTACTTCATCTCCCTAGTTCGAAAGCATTCAAAAGGGTAGTTTGTTTGGCTTGTATATTTTAGGCTTTTATTTTTAGTGGTATGCTCTGTGCTCCCTAGTTTTCCATAGCGATTTAGTCAGTCATTTCTTTGGACTCGGTACCTCATCCACTTGGGCTGAAGATTTGGAAAATTTGTTTTTTTGCGACGTTTCTCTTAGGGATTTTTATTGGACTCTTGCTTTGTGTATTTGACCTAAGGTTGTTTCAATTTCAATGCTTTTGGATCATTGATTCAAGGTCCTTGACCAACCGCTCTACTGGTCGGGAAGGACCCATGATCTTTCTCTTGAAAGTGTTGAGTCACCTCCTAGGCGTAGCTTCTTATACCATTGGTTCACCAGAGTCAGTGTGTGAGACTTTTACGGACTTGAATGATATTGCAAGGGAAGAACCTGTGCATAATCTCTTCATGACCAAAGTTCATGATGCTACCAACCAAGGAACCCCTTCGCAAGGGGATTCTTGTGATTTTCCTTTCTTTGGGAACATTGGTGTCCCTTTGATCTCCACTTTGAACATTCCTGGGTTAAATGTGGGACTACCAGTTTGGTTGGGTACCATTCCAAATGTCCCAAATTCTCTTGACTCTTCTCAGTTAAGCACCTTATGTCATGGGAATCATGTTGATGTTCCTTTGTCAACAAAGTCTTATCCTTCTCCTTCTACCTTTTATGGTGAAATTCTAGCTACTAGTAATCGGAAGTCTAAATGAAATAGGAAGAGGAAGAATAGGAAGAAGAAATCTCCAGCCTCTTCCAGTCATACTGGGGGAAAAGTGCAATCACAGCTAGTCATATTGGCAATAGGTATGTAGCCTCTGCGAGTCATGTTACCAACCAATCACCAACCTCTGTTAGTCATGTTGTAGAGTTGTCAACAACCTCTGTGATTCATGTTAAAGAAAAGAAACCAGACGCTACGAGTCATGTTGGAAGTAAGACTCTAGTCACTGCTAGTCATACTGGAAAATATCACCAAGCTCTGCAAGTCATGTTGGAGATGTGCAACCAACCATAGTAAGTCATGTTGGGGGCACAAGCCTCGTTGATGCAATTCATATGAGTGATATCTAAACAACCTCTACTAGTCATGTTGAGGGAAAGCAACCAGCCATTGCTAGTCATGTCGGGGCATTGATTTTATTGAGAAACCTAGATGAATAGGATGTAAGCCTAAGTTCCCTTGTAATCTTTGCAAGGGAGATCACCTTACTCATTTGTGCCCTGGTATTCCATAGGTACGACGATTATGGTCCCTGTCTGCAATCTCTTCTAATTTTGAGTCTTCTTCGGTTTTCCAGCATTCTATTCAGCCTTTGGTTGATGAAGTGGTCATGTCGATGGAATGTTCGGTCGATCCCACTCCTCTTTTGAGGGGTGATGTTCCTTCAAACCTTGTTTTCTCTCAGTCTAACCAACCAGTGGTTGAGAAAGTGGTCGCGCAGATGCAATCTTTGGTTGGTCCCACTCCTCTTTTGGGGCGTTATGTGCCTTCAGACCATGTTTCTCATAGTCCATTCAGCCATTGGTTGAGAAAGTGGTTGCACCAATGCAATCTTTGGTTGATCCCACTCTTCTCTTGGAGAGTGTTTAGTCTACCAAAGTGGTCACGTCTGTTATCACTCCAGGAAACTCTTCTAGGTTGAGCTCGAAGATGCCTGGTAACTTAACTAATTCTCTCAATGATTAACTCAATGATGGGTATGGGGTTGGATCAAGATGAATATCTACTAACTAGACCATTTTATTGAAGACTGTCTAGTGATGTTCAAACAGTATAAGGATCTCAAGAGATGAAATCAGACAAGTTGTTTATCAAATAGAACAGAAGCTAATCACCTAACCAGATCACACATATATAAAACAATAAGTATGATGGGTCCATAAACTAGGATAACCACTTATGATTCTTTGCTTAGCAATCAAATAGTGAGATGACAGTCACATGAGGATCATATAAGCATAGACAGAGAATAACATTCACTCATAAGTATAGACAGATAGGAAAGAAGAGATCTAATCACATCAATGAAAGAATCTTATAGGCATGAATATATTTAAGAATAAGTCTCTATTACAGTAGCAGCATAGTGAATCCAAAATTGAACCTTCAGCCTCAAGGACTGAATTTCCCCTCTTCCTACTTCATCTGAAGTTGTTGGCTTTATATCCTTTACAAAATATTTCTAGATCCAAGAAAACTGGATCAAATATGCTAAATATGGAAAGTCAAAACAAAATCATGAAAATAGGGAAAGATCTTATTTATGTGGTCAACCTTAATCTAGATAGTCTTCATGTCTTCGACAGCTACAGCAATCTTTGACACACTTCAACATATGACAAGGCAGAAGGTCTTCAAAGGCTGATAGATAAGGTCAAAAAATGTCACCTGGGCAGACAAGTCATTCTTTGCCATGAATAGGCAACAAACTTCATCTCTTTCACATTGTTGGCACCTCAAAAACTGGAACAACACATTGAAACAAATCCTCTTAATTATAACCTTCACTTATAAATCATCCTCGTGCCCTGTAGAATGATAAAACTTGGATCTGTGCAAAAAGAGTTTCATTATGCACTTCTATGCAGTTTCGGTGGCTAGAGAGCCGAAATTCTAACTTGTAAGCCACCGAAAGCTTTGCTTTTGGTGGCTAAGAACATATATGAAAGCCCTCCTAAGCCATCGAAATTGCAGATTTGTGAAATCTGTTTCAAAACTGCAAAAACTTGATTCTTGATTCTAGTAACTTACTACAATAGAACAGTATTGTCCCTTTCAAAAAGTCTGGAAGATATCTTGGTCATTATATAAATCTCCAAATCTGTTCACAGCAGCATAGCCATGCCCTCCAAAATCTTTTTTGCAGACACTTAGAGATTTTGTTGTGTAAGAAGTCTCGTAGGCTTTTAGCCCAGCAGAGAGAGCATGGACATTGTAATCAGTAGTCTATAGTAACCTCTGCAAGATGGTAAAGGGAAGCTACAGCTGTTGCCTATGTATCTACTCCAGAAAAGTCCAGTAGATTAATTAAACACTTATAAACATGCCATGTATGTAGAGATGAACCATATAATCAGCCATTGGAAAACCAAATCTAGAGGGCCTAAATCTCCAACTGATGAATTAGTTTAACCGAATCAACCCGAGGTGCACAAGAAAGAACATATGGTTTATTATCTGGATTGACTATCAGTTTTCAGACCAACTCTGCAGCAACACAGTTCCAAGTTTTAACTGGTGATTATAGCATGCCCACAATTGTCTCAACTGCCCTTTTCTCACTGTCATGTTTGCACAATAAGTACAACAATATCAACAGAGGTTCACTTTCTAAATATTTTGCCTAATTCAAATGTTTAGTCACGGGAGCATGATATGGATTTGACTTGAAGATTTGCAACTGGAAACAACCAGCCAAGCAGCAAATGTCGAATTCCAAGGAGAACATCACGAGAAGCTTGACTAGTTATGACTATCTTCAGTGCATCTGAAATCAAAGCAAAATGAGCCCTTCCAGAAATTACTTCAACACGAAAGGAATCACTAAACTCATCTCTATGGGCATGGCAACAAAGTTGGTAAGCATCCGATTAGGTGTGTGAATATTGGATCCAAGAAAAGTAGCAGCAAACCCACATAGTATCCTTGTTGTACCGCAAATGGAGAAAACACCCAAGGTAATGCCCAGAGCTAAAGAGAGCGCTAATTGCTTTGGCTCTGCATCCTTTTGATAATCAAGAGAAAAGGGTCTAGAACCTCTACAAAATCATGTGGCATCTGCATATATACATTAAAAAGCTAGTTCCTTGGGATCAATTTTTCAAGAGATAGATCTCAGATATAAAGCTTCCCATCCTACAAATCGGGCACCTAGCATTTTGTTCTGTGTTTTATTATTTGCCAAATTTTTGCAGAAAACTTCTCTATCAATTTGTACATGATCCTCATGATGCAACGCTTTCATTTGCATGTCATGGCCCTTCTTCCATGCGGCTCAATGCCTTCAACCTGTCAAACATTCCAAAAACGCAGAGATTTGCACCACGCCGAGGACACCTGCGTTAGGTTTTAGTTTTGACTTGTGGTTTGACTCAGCGCTGGGGTTTTTGTGTCAATTTGTGAATTGACATGTGGACTGGAATTTATGACATAACAAATGACTTGATGTGTTAGGCTTATGATGGATGGTTGTCTCTGAATCGTGGCTTGAAATTGTAGACTTAAGATTAGAGTTGGGTCGGTGGATTATATAGTATGACTCATAGTTTGGCTATGACTCGTGGCTAACATAATAGCATAAGAATAGAACATATAGTTGTGACTCATAACTTGGCATATGCGTCGTCTTGCGGCAAAGGTATATGCGTTGTGATTTAGGATATGGCTTTATCCTATAGCTTGATTTGTGGCATTCAATCTTCTATTAGAAAGACATAAGACCTGAGAGTATATAGACCATATGGACTTTGGTCTACACACTAGACTTAATATGTAGTGTGATGACTTAGGACCAAGGTTTGACACTTGAGCACACACCTCTATCTTTTCTTTGGATAAATTTACAAAAAAAATATATATCTTTGTTTGAAAATAATAAAACCATAAAAGCTAGGTAACATTGATTGTATTTTTGGAATGCAGGTCGTAGAAAGAGTCAGAAGAGTCTGGAGCAAAAATGATTAGTGAAGATGTAATGGGTAATTTGAAGATATGGACAATGACAAATGGCCAATAAAAATGACAATTTAAGCATGAATGAACAAAAACGCCTCAAAATTTTCAATGTCATTTGAGGAGATAAAATTGGCTCCAATTGGGATGAAGACCTCCCTGTGAGGCTCCAAGAACCTGGTAGTTCTAGTCGCCTTAACCGTTGGGCTATGGAGTCATTTGGCCTTTAAAATTGATCCCCTACAAACCTGTAATCTGCATGTAGCTTGCATGTAGCCTGCTTTGCTTATTGAAGAAAACTGGAAACAACTGAAAGGATCTACTTGCTGATAGGGTGAGCTTATTCTCTCTACCTACTCCTACTCTAACAATTGTACTGATGCTTAATCAAGTAAACTCATGCTTCCAATGAAGCCATGTCAGAAACTGATTTACTGAAACTTTTTTTTATCTTAACCCCAAAAATAATGGAAGCCATATCATACCAAAAAGAGGTTTGAACAGATGATAAAGAAAAATTTCATCTGACAAAAATACCTTAACATGTATGATGTTCATAGTTTCCAAATAGTTTGCAAAAGGGTCCTTAAAACCATAAAGGAATACCTCTTCAAGTTGTTGTTCCAACTGACTGTATTGCAGCTGTTGATTGCTTTCATTGATCTCAATGTTGAACGTAGACTGCTCAACCTTTGTCGGAGAAAAATGCAAGCTAAATCGTTGATCTGAAACTTTCTGATCCCCTTCAACATATCTCTGTAATCTGAATTCATCATGATGATATGCTGGCTTATCACAACAAACAATTTCCTCTCCAACAATATCTTTGCAGGATATATCAAGACTAAAAAGGTCTTCGTTGAACTTAACATCTTCTTCCTCATCACTGTATGGGTCGAATATAGGAGTATCAAGGTAAGATCCTAATGACGGAGAGGAAGCTTCTTGAATAGCAAGATCAACAATAAAATCTTCAAACAGATCCGGAAAAATATCACCTTGTTCCTTATGGTTAAGGCAACTTCCCTTGATCTGCAAATTTGGAAGATGTGGGCTGCCCTCAACATCTACTGCAAATCCAATACTTTCACCTGTTGATCTGTCAAGCTGCTCATCATCTTTCAAGTCTTCAAAGGGGACAATTTGATCTTCCTGACAGCCTAAGACAATAGATGCATTTGGTACAATGTCAAAATCATATATACTATGGCTAACATTGTGAAGATCATTAATGTCTCGGTCACAATGAGAGGTATCCCCAATAACAACATACTCTTCATGATTATCTGAATCTTTAGTCAATAAATTGAATTCATGACAACATTCGGGAAATAGAAGGTCAGCTGAAAATATTCCTTTGCTGAACAAATGAAAGGCAGCATGAAAATCTGCCAAAGAGTTGATACTGGCAATAGGAAGAGACCGGTACCAATCACAAGCAATCCCCTCTAATGAAAAACAGAAGAGCCGGATCTGAACATATTCATGCACAACTTGCAACCGATGAATGCAATCATGAAAGTACAACAAATGTTCCGCTGGTACTTCCCAATCTTCACCTCGAAATCTAGGAAGGCTATTTTCCCATTCATCTCTACTAGGCACTAGATTAGGGAAAACAACATTTTTTGAAAAATCACAGAACGCATACCTCTTAGCAAAGATCTTGTTCATATCATACTAGTGGAGTCACCAGCAGATTTCTGAATAATGAAGTCACCACTGAATTCATCCTTCATGGAGTCGCCAGATAGATGATTTCAACCAAATGATGTCCAGGATTTATCTATCATCAAAGCTAGATCTATGTCGTCTCCCAGGGAAGCTGAGCTTCAATCTCCTCTCCCCAGCAACGGCGCCAATTTGTTATCACTCCAGGAAACTTTTCTAGGTTGAGCTTGAATATGCCTGGTAACTTAACTAATTCTCTCAATGATTAACTCAATGATGGGTATGGGGTTGGATCAAGATGAATATCTACTAACTGGACCGTTCTATTGAATATTTTCTAGTGATATTCAAACAGTATAAGGCTCTCAAGAGATGAAATCAGACAAGTTGTTTATCAAATAGAACAGAAGCTAACCACCTAACCAGATCACACATATATAAAACAATAAGTATGATGGGTCCAGAAACTAGGATAACCACTTATGATTCTTTTCTTAGCAATCAAATAGTGAGATGGCAGTCACCTGAGGATCATATAAGCATAGACAGAGAATAACATTCACTCATAAGTATAGACAGATAGGAAAGAAGAGATCTAATCACATCAATGAAAGAAGCTTATAGGCAGGAATATATTTAAGAATAAGTTTCTATTACAGTAGCAGCATAGTGAATCCAAAATCGAACCTTCAGCCTCAAGGACTGAATTTCCCCTCTTTCTACTTCATCTGAAGTTGTTGGATTTATAGCCTTTACAAAAGATTTCTAGATCCAAGAAAACTGGATCAAATATGCTAAATATGGAAAGTCAAAACAAAATCATGAAAATAGGGAAAGAGCTTATTTATGTGGTCAACCTTAATCTGGATAGTCTTCATGTCTTCGACAGCTACAACAATCTTTGACACACTTCAACATTTGACAAGGCAGCAGGTCTTCAAAGGCTGATAGATAAGGTCAAAAAATGTCACCTGGGGAGACAAGTCATTCTTTGCCACGAATAGGCAACAAACTTCATCTCTTTCACATTGCTGGCACCTCAAAAACTGGAACAACACATTGAAACAAATCCTCTTAATTATAACCTTCACTTATAAATCATCCTCGTGCCCTGTAGAATGATAAAACTTGGATCTGTGCAAAAAGAGTTCCATTATGCACTTCTTTGCAGTTTCGGTGGCTAGAGAGCCAAAATTCTAACTTGTAAGCCACCGAAAGATTTGCTTTTGGTGGCTAAGGACATATATGAAAGCCCTCCTAAGCCATCGAAATTGCAGATTTGTGAAATCTGTTTCAAAACTGCAAAAACTTGATTCTTGATTCTAGTAACTTACTACAACAGAACAGTATTGTCCCTTTCAAAAAGTCTGGAAGATATCTTGGTCATTATATAAATCTCCAAATCTGTTCACAGCAGCATAGCCATGCCCTCCAAAAGCTTTTTTGCAGACACTTAGAGATTTTGTTGTGTAAGAAGTCTCGTAGGCTTTTAGCCCAGTAGAGAGAGCATGGACATCTTAATCAGTAGTCTATAGTAACCTTTGCAAGATGGTAAAGGGAAGCTACAGCTGTTGCCTATGTATCTGCTCCAGAAAAGTCCAGTAGATTAATTAAACACTTATAAACATTCCATGTATGTAGAGATGAACCATATAATCAGCCATTGGAAAACCAAATCTAGAGGGCCTAAATCTCCAACTGATTCTTTAGTTTAACCGAATCAACACGAGGTGCAAAAGAAAGCACATATGGTTTATTATCTGGATTGACTATCAGTTTTCAGACCAACTCTGCAGCAACACAGTGCCAAGTTTTAACTGGTGATTATAGCATGCCCACAATTGTCTCAACTGCCCTTTTCTCACTGTCATGTTTGCACAATAAGTACAAAAATATCAACAGAGGTTCACTTGCTAAATATTTTGCCTAATTCAAATGTTTAGTCACGGGAGCATGATATGGCTTTGACTTGAAGATTCACAGCTAGAAACAACCAGCCAAGCAGCACATGTCGAATTCCAAGGAGAACATCACGAGAAGCTTGACTAGTTATGACTATCTTCAGTGCATCTGAAATCAAAGTAAAATGAGCCCTTCCAGAAATTACTTCAACACGAAAGGCATCACTAAACTCAGCTCTATGGGCATGGCAACAAAGTTGGTAAGCATCCGATTAGGTGTGTGAATATTGGATCCAAGAAAAGTAGCAGCAAACCCACATAGTATCGTTGTTGTACCGCAAATGTAGAAAACACCCAAGGTAATGCCTAGAGCTAAAGAGAGCGCTAATTGCTTTGGCTCTGCATCCTTTTGATAATCAAGAGAAAAGGTTCTAGAACCTCTACAAAATCATGTGTCATCTGCATATATACATTGAAAAGCTAGTTCCTTGGGATCAATTTTTCAAGAGATAGATCTCAGATATAAAGCTTCCCATCCTACAAATCGGGCACCTGGAATTTTGTTCTGTGTTTTATTATTTGCCAAATGTTTGCAGAAAACTTCTCTGTCAATTTGTACATGATCCTCATGATGCAATGCTTTCATTTACATGTCATGGCCCTTCTTCCATGCGGCCCAATGCCTTCAACCTGTCAAACGTTCCAAAAACGTAGAGATTTGCACCACGCCGAGGACACCTGCGTTAGGTTTTAGTTTTGACTTGTGGTTTGACTCGGCGCTGGGATTTTTGTGTCAATTTGTGAATTGACATGTGGACTGGAATTTATGACATAACAAATGACTTTATGTGCTAGGCTTATGATGGATGGTTGTCTCTGAATCGTGGCTTGAAATTGTAGACTTAAGATTAGAGTTGGGTCGGTGGATTATATAGTATGACTCATAGTTTGGCTATGACTCGTGGCTAACATAATAGCATAAGAATAGAACATATAGTTGTGACTCATAACTTGGAATATGGGTCGTCTTGCGGCAAAGGTATATGCATTGTGATTTAGGATATGGCTTTAGCCTATAGCTTGATTTGTGGCATTCAATCTTCTATTAGAAAGCCATAAGACCTGAGAGTATATAGACCATATGGACTTTGGTCTACACACTAGACTTAATATGTAGTGTGATGACTTAGGACCAAGGTTTGACACTTGAGCACACACCTCTATCTTTTCTTTGGATAAATTTACAACAAAATTATATATCTTTGTTTGAAAATAATAAAACCATAAAAGCTAGGTAACATTGATTGTATTTTTGGAATGCAGGTCGTAAACAGAATCAGAAGAGTCTAGAGAAAACATGATTAGTGAAGATGTAATGGGGAATTTGAAGATATGGACAATGACAAATGGCCAATAAAAATGACAATTTAAGCATGAATGAACAAAAACGCCTCAAAATTTTCAATGTCATTTAAGGAGATAAAATTGGCTCCAATTGGGATGGAGACCTCCCTGTGAGGCTCCAAGAACCTAGTAGTTCCAGTCGCCTTAACCGTTGGGCTATGGAGTCATTTGGCCTTTAAAATTGATCCCCTGCAAACCTGTAATCTGCATGTAGCTTGCATGTAGCCTGCTCTGCTTATTGAAGAAAATTGGAAACAACTGAAAGGATCTACTTGCTGATAGGGTGAGCTTATTCTCTCTACCTACTCCTACTCTAACAATTGTACTGATGCTTAATCAAGTAAACTCATGCTTCCAATGAAGCCATGTCAGAAACTGATTTACTGAAACTGTTTTTTTTCTTAACCCCAAAAATAATGGAAGCCATATCATACCAAAAAGAGGTTTGAACAGATGATAAAGACAAATTTCATCTGACAAAAATACCTTAACATGTATGATGTTCATAGTTTCCAAATAGTTTACAAAAGGGTCCTTAAAACCATAAAGGAATACCTCTTCAAGCTGTTGTTCCAACTGATTGTATTGCAGTTGTTGATTGCTTTCATTGATCTCAATGTTGAACGTAGACTGCTCAACCTTTGTCGGAGAAAAATGCAAGTTGAACCGCTAATCTGAAACTTTCTGCTCCCCTTCAACATATCTCTGTAATCTGAATTCATCATGATGATATGCTGGCTTATCACAGCAAACAATTTCCTCTCCAACAATATCTTTGCAGGATATATCAAGACTAAAAAGATCTTCGTTGAACTTAACATCTTCTTCCTCATCATTGTATGGGTCGAATATAGGAGTATCAAGGTAAGATCCTAATGACGGAGAGGAAGCTTCTTGAATAGCAGGATCAACAATAAAATCTTCAAACAGATCCGGAAAAATATCACCTTGTTCCTTATGGTTAAGGCAACTTCCCCTGATCTTCAAATTTGGAAGATGTGGGCTGCCCTCAACATCTACTGCAAATCCAATACTTTCACCTGTTGATCTATCAAGCTGCTCATCATCTTTCAAGTCTTCAAAGGGGACAATTTGATCTTCCTGACAGCCTAAGACAATAGATGCATTTGGTACAATGTCAAAATCATCTATAATATGGCTAACATTGTGAAGATCATCAATGTCTCGGTCACAATGAGAGGTATCCCCAATAACAACATACTCTTCATGATTATCTGAATCTTTAGTCAATAAATTGAATTCATGACAACATTCGGGAAATAGAAGTTCAGCTGAAAATATTCCTTTGGTGAACAAATGAAAGGCAGCATGAAAATCTGCCAAAGAGTTGATACTGGCAATAGGAAGAGACCGGTACCAATCACAAGCAATCCCCTCTAATGAAAAATAGAAAAGTCGGATCTGAACATCTTCATGCACAACTTGCAACCGATGAATGCAATCATGAAAGTACAGCAAATGTTCCACTGGTACTTCCCAATCTTCACCTCAAAATCTGGGAAGGTTATTTTCCCATTCATCTCTACTAGGCACTAGATTAGGGAAAACAACAATTTTTGAAAAATCACAGAACGCATACCTCTTAGCAAAGATCTTGTTCATATCATACTAGTGGAGTCACCAGCAGATTTCTGAATAATGGAGTCACCACTGAATTCGTCCTTCATGGAGTTGCCAGATAGATGATTTCAACCAAATGATGTCCAAGATTTGTCTATCATCAAAGCTAGATCTATGTCGTCTCCCAGGGAAGCTGAGCTTCAATCTCCTCTCCCCAGCAACAGCGCCAATTTGTTATCACTCCAGGAAACTCTTCTAGGTTGAGCTTGAAGATGCCTGGTAACTTAACTAATTCTCTCAATGATTAACTCAATGATGGGTATGGGGTTGGATCAAGATGAATATCTACTAACTGGACCGTTTTATTGAAGACTGTCTAGTGATATTCAAACAGTATAAGGCTCTCAAGAGATAAAATCAGACAAGTTGTTTATCAAATAGAAAAGAAGCTAACCACCTAACCAGATCACACATATATAAAACAATAAGTATGATGTTTCCAGAAACTAGGATAACCACTTATTATTCTTTGCTTAGCAATCAAATAGTGAGATGACAGTCACCTGAGGATCATATAAGCATATACATAGAATAACATTCACTCATAAGTATAGATAGATAGGAAAGAAGAGATCTAATCACATCAATGAAAGAAGCTTATAGGCCTAAATATATTTAAGAATAAGTCTCTATTACAGTAGCAGCATAGTGAATCCAAAATTGAACCTTCAGCCTCAAGGACTGAATTTCCCCTCTTCCTACTTCATCTGAAGTTGTTGGCTTTATAGCCTTTACAAAAGATTTCTAGATCCAAGAAAACTGGATCAAATATGCTAAATATGGAAAGTCAAAACAAAATCATGAAAATAGGGAAAGATCCTATTTATGTGGTCAACCTTAATC
>ML812377.1:332769-347847 GCA_009831015.1 Picea engelmannii
GAAAACTGGATCAAATATGCTAAATATGGAAAGTCAAAACAAAATCATGAAAATAGGGAAAGATCCTATTTATGTGGTCAACCTTAATCTGGATAGTCTTCATGTCTTCGACAGCTGCAGCAATCTTTGACACACTTCAACATTTGACAAGGTAGCAGGTCTTCAAAGGCTGATAGATAAGGTCAAAAAATGCCACCTGGGAAAACAGGTCATTCTTTGCCATGAATAGGCAACAAACTTCATCTCTTTCACATTGTTGGCACCTCAAAAACTGGAACAACACATTGAAACAAATCCTCTTAATTATAACATTCACTTATAAATCATCCTCGTGCCCTGTAGAATGATAAAACTTGGATCTGTGCAAAAAGAGTTCCATTCTGCACTTCTCTGCGGTTTCGGTGGCTAGAGAGCCGAAATTCTAACTTGTAAGCCACCGAAAGCTTTGCTTTCAGTGGCTAAGGACAGATATGAAAGCCCTCCTAAGCCATCGAAATTGCAGGTTTTTGTAATCTGTTTCAAAACTGCAAAAACTTGATTCTTGATTCTAGTAACCTAATGCAGCAGAACAGTATTGTCCCTTTCAAAAAGTCTGGAAGATATCTTGGTCATTATATAAATCTCCAAATCTGTTCACTGCAGCATAGCCATGCCCTCCATAAGATTTTTTGCAGACACTTAGAGATTTTGTTGTGTAAGAGTCTCGTAGGCTTTTAGCCCAGCAGAGAGAGCATGGACATCTTAATCAGTAGTGTATAGTAACCTCTGCAAGATGGTAAAGGGCAGCTACAGTTGCTGCCTATGTATTTTCTCTAGAAAATTTCAGTAGATTAATTAAACACTTATAAACATGCCATGTATGTAGAGATGAACCATATAATCAGCCATTGGAAAACCAAATCTAGAGGGCCTAAGTCTCCAACTGATGCATTAGTTTAACCGAATCAACCCGAGGTGAAAATTAAATCACATATGGTTTATTATCTGGATTGGCTATCAGTTTTCAGACCAACTCTGTAGCAACGCAGTTCCAAGTTTTAACTGGTGATTATAGCATGCCCACAATTGTCTCAACTGCCCTTTTCTCACTGTCATGTTTGCACAATAAGTATAAAAATATCAACAGAGGTTCACTTGCTAAATATTTTTCCTAATTCAAATGTTTAGTCATGGGAGCATGATATGGCTTTTACTTGAAGATTCACAGCTGGAAACAACCAGCCAAGCAGCACTTGCCGAATTCCAAGAAGAACATGACGAGAAGCTTGACTAGTTATGATTGTCTTCAGTGCATCTGAAATCAAAGAAAAATGAGCCCTGCCAGAAATGAATTCACCCAGGGGGAGGTTGTACCTATAGTACTTTCACATTGATCCTCGTAACCTCCCATAATTCCATGACTATGCTTCCCACCCTCGATTTGTACCTTCTACATGCTCCATTTATTGTTTTTATCCCTCCTAAGACAACGAGACTCACCCTCGAGTTGCAATGAGAGCCTGTGTCTCGTCCAAAGCTCCGCTAATGTACTCATCCTATCAATACATGAAGTTGGCATCGTCAACATGTTCGACGACCCCTCCTTCAAAATGATTCCTCTCATCTTACCAAGTACCCATATGTCGTTGCAAGCCAACTACTGATTCTTCATGCGCACTAGTTGTTTCCATTGTCTTGTCATGTGTTTGTGTGGCTTGCTCTACCTCGCCTGTTAATCCCCTGTCCTACTCCATCTCGACTATTGTTGCGTTGAGTTTCTCCAACTCAACTGTTTTCGTCTTGTCATTTCCATTTCTCATCCAGTGACGACCCATGTTGACTTTACTTAATCTTGTGGCCTCCTACCATATGGGTTGGTTAGTGGGGTCCCCCAGCTTCCACCTCGACAATCGAATCCTTTGTTGGATCCCTTGTTTGGCCAAGTAGTTAGCCACTGAGTTTACACTCCTTTGCAACTTGTGTGGGATAATCACCAGGAAGTTATGAATTAGTTCGGCGATCTAAGCCCGACCGTGAGATATTTTCCAGTTTGTAGAGAGATTTTATAGGTTTGATCCATCCATAAAATGTTTAAGAGTCGATATGATAAGGAGCGTGTCACCTTATGTTATCATACTTTTTATTCCCTTACTTTTGGCCTTGCCGAGACCTCTGAGAAGGCCTTCTAGATCTGCACCATTGTTGGAATTGTAACCCAATTTACTTGTGAACATGGCTAAAATTTTACCTTCAGAGTCTCTCAGTAGTCCTCCCACTCCTAATTTTCCCAGGTTATCTTTTGACACTCCGTTGAATTTTAGCTTGGTAATTACTTCTACCGGTCGATGCCAATCTCGGTGAGAATTTTTCCTGTTGCGAGGGGGGGCTTTGTTCGCTTACTAGTAAGCCAATTCTAGGCACCATTATGTGAAGATATCTTCTTCCTCCACTTGTATAATACGGTCTTTTGTAAACCAGGTACCCTAAGCTATATTTTCTTGCACATTTTCTTTAATACAGTTCCAAATTAGCTGATTTGATAGAGAATTTTGTTTAAAAATTCTTTTGTTTCTTTATTTCCATAGGTTCCACATAACTATGTCTGAAAACATCTCCCATGTTTTGTTTAGGATAATTTTTTTGAAAGGTTTGACTAGCCAATCTACGATCAGACTGATTGTGTCATATATGCCACCTCCAGCTCTGTAGAATAGCATTGCCCCGTTATCCCATATATTTCTCGCTTTCGTGCAAGTACAAAGGAGATGATTGAGAGTTTTCTCGTCCTCTCTGCATAACATGCATATGGAGGGGCCTTTGTACCCTCTCTTTCTTAGCTTATCCCATGTCATAACTTTTCCTGTGAGAATCAACCATAGGAAGGTTGAATTTTAGGACGGATTTGATAAAAATAACTCTCCCCGGTATGGTGACGAACCGATGGGTCCAGTTGTTTAACTTTTCTTCAAGTTTTTCCAACAACTCTTGCCATGAGGTATTCCTGATAGCTTTATGAATTAACGAGGCTCCCACATATTTAGAAGGGAGGCTAGATCTTTGGAACCCGAGAATCAAATCTATGTTTCTTTGGACAACAACCAGAGTGTTAAAGAAAAAAACTTGATATTTACTGAGGTTTATAACCATACTTCAAGCCTCTTTGTATATGTTTAGCATGCTCTTGATAGATCTAGCTTCCTTAACTATGGGTGCACCCATGAGAAGGTTTTTATCGACAAATTGGAGCTGGGACACCGAGTCTACCTCCTTTTAAAGTTTTATCCCTTGGATTTTCTTTTCAATCACAGCCTTTTGGAGCAATCTTTCAAGCCCTTCTGCTAGGATGATATAGAGATAAGGAGAGAGAGGATTCCCTTGTCTGATTACTCTCATTGGGTTAAAAAAAATTTAAGGAGATCTGTTAACTAGGATTGAGAAGAATGTTTAGGATATTAGTCCATAAATCCAGCGCACTCATTCCTCTGCAAAGCCAAAGGCCTCTAGCATTTTTCACAGTAATCGCCAGTTTATGCGGTCATATGCCTTTGACATATCTAATTTGATGAGAATTCCTGCTTTTTTTATTTCTGCATGGAGTGCACAGTTTCATTCGTGATTGTTATCACATCGAGGATCTGTCTCCCTTCTACAAAACCACTTTTTTCCTTGGAAATGATGGTTTTAAGTAAGATTTTGAGTTTGTTAGAAATGAGTTTAGAGACTATCTTATAGATGAAATTGCATAATGTTATTGGTTTAAATTTATCTGATGTATTTACCTCTTTTTCCTTTGGGACTAAGGCAATGAAGGTGGCGTTGAAGGCTTTGAGAATATACCTGGATGATCTTTATTCTTCTATTACTTCCCGAATGTCTTTCCCTATGATTTTCCAGCATTTTTGGAAGAAGTTAGTTGTGACCCTGTCTAGTCCGGGGGCCTTACCAGTTTTAATTTCCATCATCATCCTTTCCACTTCCTCTATTAAGGCTTGTCTCATTAAAAATTAGTTTTGATCCAGGGTGACTAGCTTTGGGATACCTCTTGTGATATTTTGGATAGCCTTCTCCCAATTCCCTTTTGGTTCTATAAGCAAAAGTTTAAAATGACTTACCAATTCCATTTTTGTGTCTTATGTGGACTCTAATCACTCTCCAGAGGATTTGGTAATAGTCATGATCTGGTTCTGATTTCTTCCTTGCAATAGGGAGTTATGGAAGAATTTTGTATTCATATCTCCTTCTTCCAACCACCTTACTCTGGATTTTTTATGCCAGAAGATCTCTTCCTAAGTGTCTCTCTTATCTAATTCCAGTTTGAGTTGTTCCTCTCTTTCATTGGTATCCTTTGTTCAATCTCTTGTTGTTGCTTCCAGTTGAATTGTCGCCATCTCTGCCTCCAACCATTTGTTTTCCTCAAATAGGTTCCTGAACACTTCCTTGTTCCATTTCTTGATTTTGAGTTTGATATGTTTCAACTTCTTTTGAACTTGGTACATTTTGGTGCCATACAAATTTGGGTTCTCATCCCACGAGGTTTCAATATTCTGCATAAAATATTTATGTTCCATTCAAAACTTTTCGAAGCAAAAAGGCTTTGGATGGGGAGCTAAATATTCCTCCTAGGAGAGGCAGATCAGTTAGTGATATCAGTCATAGAATGGGAGGACTTCCGTTGATATTTCTTGTCGGTATTAGAATAAGTCTTCCGACGTCAAAAATATATCTAGTTGACCTGAGATTTTTTTGGCATCCCTTCTCGTATTTCTCCAGGTGAACAGGCCATTACTGGTGTGAATATCGATTAGAATATTGCTCTAAATCCAGTCTCGGGATTCACTCTTGTCCTCTAGGTGCCTAACTCCTCCTTTTTTATCCCAGAGTGAAATGATCATATTGAATTCTCCCCCAATAACCCAGCATTGGTCGTGAAATGTGGCCCCAATATTGTTTAGGGAATCGATAAAATTTCTCTTAAGATGGGGTGTCTATGGACCATAGGAATTCGATATGAAGCCATGGGTTTGAGACCCTGCCCCAGCAAATCTCATCATGAGGATCCTTGTGAAGGTTGTGAACATATCCAACTTCCACTTCTTCGGTTCCCATAGGATAGCCAAGCCACCAGATGCACCTTATGAATCCATCACATCTACCTCACACTCTCTCCAGACTTTCTTTGCTATCTTTACCATGGCTTCTTTATCACACTTTGTTTCCTAGAACATTACTATCTCTTCCTTTTCTTGAGTTATCCTTTTTTTGATAATTCTATGTTTGGAAGGGGCATTCAAACCATGCAAATTCCATTATATGAGCTTCATGATATCACTTATGTTGGGCTTTTAAGTACCTTTCCAGGAGGCCTACCATTTGGCCTGAGTCAACTAGGTGTGCTCTCATTTCTTCAATCACCTGTATGTATGGTTTTCTACCCCTCCTTTTTTATTCGCTGGGGGTTTTCTTTAGGATCTTTAGGGGATTGGTTTTGACCATGAATCCACCCGATCTACTTGCTAGAGTCCCTAGGGATATTTCCTTCCCACTGTTATTTTGTGATTCCTCATGGATATTAGTAGGTTGATTGTTAGTTCTAATCATTGCTTCCTATTCTCCATGATCTTGATTTCGATTTTTTGTCTGCCTTTCATCCTTTTCCATTTCCATCTCATAATCCCCTTTGTCTTGGTCTTCTGTGACCGAGTCCTCTTGGTCTTGAATTTCAATTTCTATTTCTTTTAGCTCCCTTGGTTTTTCTTGAGGATCTGGTTTTTCTTTTGTTTCTCCTGAGTTTTATTTTGGATCTAGAACCTTTGGGGTATCCAATATATTAATCTCCTTTTTCTTTTCTTCTTCCCAAGTTTGATCTTCACTATCTGGGTTGATTTCCTCTAGGATTTAGAATTTATTTCTATTAGTGCCTGCTTCCTTGGTTGTCTGGTTTCCCTGTCTTCGCGCCCCTTCCATTTTCCTTGGATTTTAGTAAAACCTTATCCATTTGTTCCTTCTTGTTTTTTAGTGTCATTTTACTTTGTGTTCATCAAACAATCACGAAACAAGTGACCATCAACATGGCATTTCCTACACCTAAAGGCGATGTGTTCATAGTCCACTAATTGACTCCATTCATTATCCTAGTGGGATATTGTTACTTCTTCCGGGTGGGCTCCTGCTACATTCATGTAGAAACATATCTAGGCATACGAGGTGTATTTCACAGCCTTCGTGACCTCAGATATTTTAATGAATGATCCCAAGGTGTTAACTATGCCTTCCAATGTCTCTATTTCCCATAATTCTTGAGGTAAATAATATAGCCTTATCCAAACCGGGCTTGCCATGAAGTCTTCCTTCTCCAAGGAAAATCTCTTTGTCCAGTAGCGAAGGTGGATGCAAGCAGAATTGAAGAAATAAGGCCCTTCATCAAACACCTTATTCCTATTTTGAGGATTACAAAAATGGTTGTAAAGAAGCCCTTGGATCCTAGCTTTAGATCTACCTTCCCCTTTACCTTCTATCTGGAGCTCACCCACCCTGTGAGGGCTCTTTCTAATGGCCAGATCCCCATGATTTTTCCTATTAAAGCATGTTCCTTCATGTGTTGTATGTAGTTACCAATACTGGAAGAAGTAACTTCATACCTTGGATTTTCTGTTGTGCACGCATGACAACCATTCACCTTTGTTTTGTCAGATCAAGGATTGATTTGCTTTGTAGTATTTTCCTTGTTGTCATTTCTTACACCCCCCATTTTAGTATCCTATGATTGCTTTTGCGTTTTACCCAGCACTACATCCTTGAATATCGGCTACTCCCTCTGTCCTATGTCGTTGAGATGACCCGAGGACTTTGAATTTCCTGACGTTTCCACCCCTAACACTGCCATTTTAGATCGCTTGAGAAAATTAAAAACCCTAACGCGTGAACCTGCAACTCTGACCTACTTCGTTCTCCATTACTCCCTCTCCAAATATTCCCTGAGACTTATGTCCCACCCCGTTTTCTATTTTTTGGTGGATTTAGCCCCCCATTTTTTTCGTCTAAGTCTCTATGTGCATAGAAATGTAATATTATATTAATAATTGTGATTATATTTACATGGATAGGCACACTCCTCTGCATCCCAGCTCATCATCCTCATAATCACATAGACTCTTCAGCCTTGATACATATACATACATACATACATATGTATATATATATAACTCAACTCAGTGTGCACTCTCGTTTCATTCTGGCGCACTTACCCAAGTGTGCGCAACACTATGAAATGTACGCACTTACCCAGGTGCATGCAACATTGTGAAATGTGCACACTTTGTCTTTGATAGTAATTCTTTATGCACTACTCAAGTGCATGCAACACCAAAACTTAGTGCCAATGGCTCACTAGCCTATATGTACATTTACATTTACAATTGGTACCAATGGCTCACTAGCCTATATGTTCAATTACAAAGGGTTCATATCAGGGACATTACAATATGTACTGAAGCTCAATTGCCCCTCTTTGAACATAGTCCCAAATGAAGTGGTATCTAATCTAAATGTGTTTATACATGTCATGAAAATTTGGATTCTCAAAGAGTTTTATGCAACTTTGACTGTCATAGTAAATCACCGTAGGCCTCAACTGCACACCAAATAACCCAACCAATAACTTGTGAATCCATATGGCTTCCCAACTAGACTGACTCGTTGCCATGTACTCTACCTCAGCAAAACTCAGTGCCACCAACTTTTGTTTCTGACTGAACCAAGACACAAATGCTTAACCCAATCTAAAACAGCACCCTAAAGTACTTTTCCTATCAACAACACATCCTGCCAAATATGAGCCTGTGTAACCTATCAATATGACTCCTTTCCCTCTCACATATTCCAAACCATAATCCACCATACCTTGCAGTACCTGAGCACATGTTTTTCTACCACCCAATGCACTCTCATAGGCTCCACCATAAACTGACTAAGAGCGTTGACAACAAAACAAATTTATGGCCTAGTGTTGACCAAATACATCAAAGAACCTACCAAATGAGGATATATCATGGGATTAAACAACTCTAACTCAGAAGCATTAAGCTTCTTCCAATTGGTAATCATGGGTGTGGACATAGGCCTACAATCCTCCATCTAAAATCTCTTCAGAAATTCAACTGCATACTTTCCCTACCCCAAAAAAATGTGTCCTAGCTCTTGCCAAACCTCTAACCCCAAGAAATAATGCATCAATCCAATATCTTTCATCTCAAACTCTAAAGAAATACTTTGCTTGCAACCATCTATGAGTCACTATGCCCCTACAATGAAGAGATCATCTACATAAAGCACAAGAATAAGAGGATCCTCGCCAACCCGAATGTAGTAAAGGTTGGGATCCACCTCACTCTTCTCGAAACCCATATGCTACAAATAGGTATCAATCCTAAAATACCAAGCTCTAGGAGCTTGCTTCAAACCATGTAATTCATTTTTAAACCTGCACACATGACACTCTCTCTCATGTACCCCCAAGCCCTGTGGTTGCTCAATGTACACCTCCTCTTATATAAGACCATTCAGAACTGCGGTTTTCACATCCATTTGGTGGATCTCCCAACCCATCTCTGCTGCAATGTAGATCATTGCCCCAATTGATGTATATCTAGCAATCGGAGCGAAGGTCTCATCATAATCGATTCCCTCTACCTGTGAGAACCCTCGAGCCACAAACCAAGCCTTGTATTTCTCAATGCTTCCATTAACACCATGCTTGATTTTATAGAGCCACCTAGAAGTCACCACTGACTTCCCCTCAAGTCTTGTAACAACCTCCCACACATCATTCTTTACTATGGAATTACACTCTTCCACCACAGAATCCTTCCAGACCTATTGATATACTTCCTCCTCAAAAGTGGAAGGCTCAAACTCACTGATGTTACTCACCATAGCTAAATAGCTACACAATCTCTCTGGAGGCTTACTCTCTCTGACAACCTTGTTGCGATTCCCCACAGATCCCCGAGCTTCCTTCAAGGTGTCTTGAATCCATTTTGGCTTCCTCTTCTCTGAAGTAGCCTCCTGTGGAGGGGACTCCTCCTCCTCAACCCCATCACCTGAAGAAGATGATCTTGTGGTCGTCTGAGAACCTATACCCCATGAACTAGTAATTTGCGGACCATTGAACTGTGACCCTGTAACCGGTGAACCAATCACCCCTAAAACTGTTGATCCTGAACTCTGTGATACTGCACCCTGTGGTGAACTCACTTGAAGCTAAGGAGCTTGTTTCTCCCCCTGCTCAAAATATCGTGACCTCCTAAAGGCTTTGTCCTCCTCAAATCTGACATCCCACCTCACAATTGTCTTCCTCAAGGAGGGAATGTATATCCGAAAATCCTTTGTGGTCTCGCTATACATAACAAAAATACCCTTTTTTCTCATGGGTTCTAGCTTTGCCCTCTTCTCTAAAGAGACATGTGAATAATTCAGACATCGAAATATCCTAAAGTGTCCAATCACAGGCTTCTTCCTAGAGAAATCCTCCTCATGAGTCTTGTTCCCTAATGCTTTATGTGGACTCATGTTCTGCAGATAAACTGTAGTGTTGCATGCCTCAGCCCAAAGAAAGAATGGTAGCCCTTGATCATGTAGCATGGCTCTTGCAGCCCCAACTATTGCCATGTTCTTCCTTTCTGCAACCCCATTCTACTATGGCTTATAAGGAGCTGTCAACTCTCTTTTAATGCCTTCTTTTTCACATAAATAATTGAATTCATCGGAGGTATACTCACCCACATTGTCCTCTTGGAACCGCTTGAAGACTTATCCTTTGGTCTTCATGAAGAAAATCCAAGTCTTCTTAGAAAAGTCATCAATAAATGTGGCATAGTACTCATATCCATTCAACGATATGGAAGACATAGGACCACATACATCAGAATGTATCAAATCAAGTATACCTTCTACCCCATTGTCACTTCTTGGAAAAGTAGTCTTAGTGTACTTCTCTAGTTCACACCCCTTGCACACATCCTGGTGCTCCGTACTGAAATCTGGTACCCCGGTAACAATTTCTCCCAATACTCTATAAGCCCCATGGTGCAAATGGACCATCCTCCTATGCCATAGCTCACATAAGCCGTTGTTGGTGGTATTATGTATCAATGCTCTAACTAGATGAATCATAAGCATGTATAGCTTCTCGTGTTGAATCCCAATCACTTTGGAAGAAGTGATACTGGATCCCTTGGAATACATGAGGACATGTCGATCACGGAACAACACCTCATATCCCCTATTCTCAATGGTAGAAGCTGATATCAGGGTTTTTTTCAAGCCCGAAACATAAAAGACATCTCTCACTAACATGTGTGGTTGTGACACCCTTTGAAATAACATTGTCACAATCCTAATTTCCTTGACTATGGAGTCATCACCAAGCACTACCTCAAGATTTACACCCTTGTCAATGAAACCTGTAAAGTGCTCACGCACACCTGTAATATGGTGGGAGGCTCTGGAATCAATATACCACACACCAGTAGATGTCGCACTAGAGGAAAGACAAATCAGTAAGGAAAACTCATTCTCGAACTTAGTGGAAAACTCTTCCACTTCCACTGAAGCTACATCTTGTTTCTTTTTCTTGTTAGGACACTGACCTACATAGTGTCCCATCTTGTGACATGCAAAGCACTTGACTTTTCTCATGTCCTTTTGCCCTTCACCCTTGGACATGGTCCCACCCTTGGAACCCTTCTTGGACTTTTTCTTGCTCTTTGTAGCAAGAGCCACTTTTTCCTCATCATTATTGTTGGATTATCTCCCCTACACATCCTCTTCGAGATTCCTCCTGTATGAAATCATACCAAAGACGATCCCACTTGGGAATATTTTCTCTTACAACAATGCCCTCAACAAAGACAGCCCATTGCTTGGTCACACCATTCAAAGCAGTCCTCACAAGTTCATTGTCAACAATAACCTCCCACCAACACCTAGTTCATCTCTAACCCGAGTTATCTTCATAAGATAAGTGAAAACATTTTCAGTCTTGGTCATTTTTATACCTTTCAGTTTTTCCCTCAATACCATTTTACGGTTTTCATTGGAACTTTGGTCAAGTTTAGTTAAGGACTCCCACATCTCATAGGCATTGGATTTACCTGACACATGTGGGATCACATGGTCTTTTATGGCATCAAGGATTATTCTTTTATCCTTAATATTTTTCTTAGTGTATGCAGCCAAAAGAGTAGTATTTGTAGGCACTATCACAGGATTCGTTTGTGTGTTGTTCACAATGTCCCATAACTCACACTCCTACAAAAGCAACAATATCCTCTATTTCCATAGGATAAAATTTTCAGCCCCATCCAATCTGTCCTCAACCCTTAAACTTGTAACCATTGACCTTCACAACTGATATCTGAGTCCAAATCTTTGTTTTGGTGAAGAAATTGACTCTCTCTCTTAGATCTGGTAATTTCCTGGTGTTTTCCACTCTTATATTATTTGCAACTCTAATACCATGTAAAAAATTCTCAAACCCCAACCCGATTTCAAGTCTCAATAAATTTTCATTGTTTAATGCCCAACCCACATATTTTTCTCTGTTGAAAATGTAAATAGCATAAACATAAATTTATAACAGGAAACACAAGGATTCTTTTACAGCAATATAGAATAGAAATAAATGCTCACACCCAGAAAAATATGACTCAAAGATTTTTGGGAAAATAGCCCCTGGAAAGACCCACAAGGGGAAAAATAGTGAGAGAGTGAGTTTTTATTACTTCATAGCTCAGAGAAAATTTCTTTTTACAGCAGAATACATCAGCATTAAATATAGACTTTTCTCTATTTCCATGCCAACAGACACATCCTTGAAAATAGTGCCCAATTTTCTCCTCGATTTTTGTGCCTAGAAATCCAAACTATGTATAACAGCTACAAAAATAAATTTTGTACTATGGTGCCTTAAAAATCGTGCATGTGAGATCTAATAAATGCACAGACATTTGTGCATGTTGGTTGCCTCGATTTATGTACCAAATCTTCCTTGAAAATAATGCAACAGTCACCCTCGATTTTTGTGGCATCTTTCAGTTGTATGGTCTGTTATAATCTATACAATACATATTAATTTAATGTTGTACTCTTCTCCTCGATTTGCATGTCAGTTATCTGCCTTGGAATTCATGCCCTAGCAACAAAATTGCCTCCACTTCCTCTTTTCTTTGATATCTCTCTCTATATTCATTCAAAGCACATGAATGTCTCAATTGGGGTGCCTCAATCCCTAGGTTGCCTTTTTTTCATCTCAATGAAAATTCAATTAACCCGAAGATCTAATGGCTGATATTTAATCTTGGGCCATCTAGATCAACGGTTGTGATATAAAGTCTCTTAAGTCATACTTTTCATGAAATATTCTCAAAAATCACTTTTAACTTTATATCTCGTAAAGTTAATGTACTAGGGACCAATTTGGACATTTCCCCACATGCTAGATGCCAAGCCTATGTGGGAAACACTTGGCCAAGGTACAATTTTTAACATACACTCATGATGAAACTCACAGACTTGCAATATAAGGTTTATTGGGTTTTCAATATGACCCAATATGATTTAGGCTCAATTGATCTATGGATATTAATCCTTTTGGGTGATATTGCAAGAAAAGGGAGTGGTTTATTGTAAGTGTTTTCATCTAAACATATCGAGGAATACAATCTCAGGGCTAAATCAACCAAGTAATGTAGACCACCAACAAAAATACAAATTACATGCACAGAAGATACTTTATTGATTATCAATCTAAATAAGTAGAGGATTAGGTCCCTTCAAGTTTTTTTAATGGACAATTGAATTAGATTCTTCTAATAATTTTTCACAAATAGTTTTCAAACAATGATTTTATATTATGTAGGTAAACTCGATGCAAATACTCATAAGTAAAACATCTTTATATTCAAAGATAACAAAATATTTCCAGAGTAAAGATATAATACTTATATTATCAACAGAATTAGATTCTTCTAATACTTTTTCACAAATAGTTTTCAAACAACGAATTTATATAATGCAGGTAAACTCGATGCAATTCCTCATAAGTAAAACATCTTTGTATTCAAAGATAATGGAATATTTTCAGAGCAAAGATATAATACTTATATTATCAACAACTAATGCAAGCAACTCACTAAGTGTGAGCAATTTTCCAACCAACTCTAGGTAGGCCTCTATGGATTCCACCCCCTAGTAGGGCTATGAGACCACCAAGGAAAAGGTAAAGACTTTCAAGGCTTTTAGAGCACTCGCCCCATCCAAAATTGCTTCCAAGACCAACAACAACAAAAAACTCACTACATAAATTTTATCACTAATAATTTAGTCAATCCAACTATGGCACTCCCTCTATTGCCTCATACAACACAAAAAGATACGCCCTTATCTACTCCACAAAACCTCAATAATGATCTTCTTCTCAATGTTGTTCAATATGTGTGGTAGGAGCCCAAACTACTGGCCCCTTATAGATTTCTTTCTAGTAGAATCTGGTTCTTGGATATTTTATGATCAACAACCTATAATGTATGGAAATTATTCTTGTAATGACTATGTTGGTTTATCTATTATTCCTACCCCCATCATAAGGATATATTCATTGGTTGTCATATATAGTAATAGTTTATCCCCAATATAGCACATCACCCCAAGCCAAAACTCTCTTAATTTGAATATCCTCCTTCTCCATGGTTGATGAGAGGGAAAATAGTCCTATTTGAACTCTTATTGGGTGCATGCTAGTAGGGATGTCGTTAGACTTCCAAAATAGATGGAATATTTCCACTCCTCACCCCCATCCCACTCTCATGTTTCTATTCAAATAAAACTAGGCCTTCTAACAAACCATCATTGGCATTAAAAGAGTGGAGAGTTGAGTTAAGACATGTGGTATATAAGAAATGCAAGAATAGGAGAGATAGGTAGGTAGTGTTAATAATCATCCACTTAGAATCCCTCATGTCTTCCCCTCTAGTGGACTAATAGACCCTCAGGTGCTCTTTCTCAGTCAACCTTGAACATTTTATTAATATTCAAAGTAATAAGTACAAGTCTTCAAAAATATCATGTCAAGTCTATTTCATGGTGTAGACCCCCTCACCTCTTTCTCTCTAATGGACTCATAGCCTCTCAGGTGTTATTTCTCAGTTAGCCTTGAACCTTTTATTAATATTCAAAGTAATAATTACAAGTCTTCAAAAATACATGTCAAGTCTATTACATGGTGTGGACCCCCTCACCTCTTTCTCTCTAGTGGACTCATAGCCCCTTGGGTGCTCTTTCTCAGTCATCCTTGGACCTTTTATTAATCTTAAAAGTGATAGTTACAAGTCTTCAAAAATATCATGTCAAGTCTATTTCATGGTGTGCAGGAAGCATAGTAATGAAAATCACCTCTGCACAACATTTACAATATATACATAATCAATTTTAAAACTTCCAAAGGGTCAAAATCGGGACATGACAATCAGAGGAAGACACGATGCAATAAAAATAGGCCCAAGCAAAAAATCAATCCTTTGTGATCCAATCATATAAGTTTGGTAGCAATTGGGAAGACTTTAGTGGGCATAATCTCCTTTAATTTTTGGATAATAAAATGTTTTATAAAGTTGTACTTATGTTATGTGAGTTTGTTCAACAATATAATAGAAACATAAATAGTGGTGGCTCCAGAACTATAAGTCTAGCATAATGAATAGATGGAAGTGTTGAAGTTTTGAGAAATTTTGTAGTGCGCATGACAAACCACTTATATAAATTGTGTATTGTCTCACTAAACAATTCGATTGAAGCCTTATTTTAATATAAGAATAATTGTTTTGTTAAAAAAAAAATCATTCAAATCCATGTAATTCTCTTCTTTCATAATTATACATGTAAAATTATTTTCGCAATTTCATTATGCATGTGCAATACATTTAGTTTCTTTTAAATAATTATTTATTGATGAATTTTATATTTGTTATAATTATTAAGTAATAATAAATATGATAATCATGATTATATATTAGGTTTACCAATGTCAGGTAGAACAACATTGTC
>ML812377.1:347947-358560 GCA_009831015.1 Picea engelmannii
ACAAAACTTAACATATCATTTATTGGAACTAATAAATTCAATCTTTTTAAAGATTCAAATAGGAGACTAAACATGGATGTCTCTAGTTCGCAAACCTAAAGTCAAAACATGGGACCCAATGAGGATCATCCCTCTCTTAATGGTAATAAGAATCCTAATGAATTAACATGAGAGGTATAGCCCTTGAGATGTCAAGTGAACGAGCAATCAACATAACTTTGTGAAATCAAAGGAATGCTAGAGTCATTGGGTTCTAAATAAAAGAACAAGAAAAAGAGATCCTTGGTATAAGAGAACCCTAGCCGAGAAAATTCAGTAAAACGTCGAAAGTTAAGATATGAATTAAGGAAGCAGAAGACACCTGCCTTAGAGGGAATGAAGCAGAGGCATGGTTAGTCAACATTAAGAGACATGTGTTGTTGTATGACTTCAACTCCTTAGAGATGACCAAATTTTCTAGTTATCAACTAAGGATGGTGCAAACCTCAAGTGGGACCAAAAAAAGAAGAAAGAGAAAGTTTCTAAAGAAAATCTAGAATAGGGAATTTTTAAGAATTTTGAAGGCAAGTGTCTAGGTGAAATGTATTATCATGGAAAAAAAGATGAATATTATACACCGAAGCAAGATAATATGATGGATGGAGAATACAAACAAAATATCGTGGAACTAGACAAGTATGCCAATGGACTCAATGAAGAGAAGCAAGTTAGAAGATTTAATGGAGGATGTAGAGATCATGTTAGGGATACAGTTCATACCTTCATGCATAAAGCCCTAATATGGGTGATATTAAGAGATACATTGTGTGGAGATGAATCATGATGGAGGAAAGAATTGAGTGGCATACTTAATCAATGAATCAATTGTTAGAAGACCCGAAGAAGGAGATTTGAGTAGAGGAATTTTAATCCAACACCATGAACCTAAATTCAAAAAAGAAGACATCCCAAGGGAAAATATTTGGTTTACCAATCCAAATATAAATTCTTGTGGATGTATATTTTTAAGAGATAAAGCCTACCAATGTCCTAAAAGGAAGAACCAAACAAGAGGAACAATGAATTATTTGGAGCTCGAGGACAATGTGGGTGATGTAGTTAAAGGTAAAATTTATATAGTTATGGATGATAGATAAGAACAAAATCAAACTTCCCTAGTTTATGCCCAAGGTAATATTTATGGACAAACATACACCTTCTTGATTGGCACAAAAAGCACTTGCAATTTCATATCCCCTAATGTGGTGCCCAATTGTAAGCTTCATGTAAAAAAGCTCTATGATCCTTGGAAGGTGAAGATGGAAAATGGAAACAAGAAATGGATCAATTAGGTAGCTGGCCAATGTATAGTATATACATGTGGTTGGATGAGCACCAATTGTTTCCATGATTTAGCTTGGGGTCCTACGATGGAATAATTGGACAAGATTGGTCAAACCTCCATCAAGCTAAGGTATATTTCTTCAAGAAGAAGGTTGAGTTTTTGATGATGAAGGATTAGCTAGGAGGATCCAAGGGGATAAAACCCCAATGCTAGTGAGGAAAACTTCAACAATGCAAGTTAAGTGTAGTATGCATAAAGGTAGCAAGGGTTACCTTGTTCACATCAACGAATCATCAAATGAATCGAGTATGGAAACATATCGATTGTATGTTGTGAGAGAATTTATAGATGTGTTTCCATAAAAAAATTCCATGATTGTCATTGATTAGGTAAATAAATTACAAAATAGACCCAATGCCCAGAGCAACTCCAATATCAAAAGCACCTTATATGTTGGAGACTAATGAACTTATTAAACTCAAAATGTAATTACATGAGTTATTGGACAAAGGCTTCATTCATCTAAGTGTATCTCCTTATGGGGAACCAGTATTGTTTGTCAAGAAAAAGGGATGATATGTTTTGCATGTGTATTAACTATAGATTGTTGAATAAGGTCATAATTAAAAACAAGTATCCATTACCTAGGATTGATGATTTATTCGACCAACTCAAGGGAATAAAATTATTTTTAAAAATAGATTTAAGGTTGGGATACCATCATATAAAGGTAGAAGAAGCAGATATACCAAAGACCACCTTTAGAACCCGATACAAACATTGTGAGTTCTTGGTCTTACTTTTTGGACTAACCAATGCACCTGGTGTGTTCATGAGAATAATGAATGTTGTATTTTGGAAGGATTTGGATAAGTTGTATTGGTATTCATTGATGAAATTCTGATTTATTCTCAAAATGAGGAAGAGCACAAAGAACGTCTTTGGATAGGTTTGCAAAAGTTACAAGGGAATTAGCTATATGTTAAGCTTTGTATGTAATGTCCTAAGATTTGACCCTTGTAATGTTTTAAACGAGATTATGTATGAAATGCAAATGTATTATAAACATGCGTTGTAAGTACTTCTAGTGTGGAGCTCAAGGACAAAGCTCGTCTAATAAATCATCAGGCATATCAAATGTAAATATGCATATAAGGGCCATGTGGTAGGCTTAATCTTTGTAAGTATAATTATTGGCAATTAAAATAAAATTGTTTGAGCTAGCTGCAAAGAGCACATGGATGAAAGAGGCAATGTTTCCATCAGATGGGAAGAGGAAAGGGGGACTAAGGGTAAGTAAGTCCTCTATTTCCAAGTGTCATCCTTAGATTTCATCTCCTTTACTCCATGTGCCTTAAATAGAGCCATCTACCTCCCTTGACTCATTAAACTAATCATTGAATGCATGTAAGAAGGTTGGTGAGGAAGTCCTCTTGTGTGGTTATGAAGTGTGGGATAAGGATATGTAAGAGTATTATGTTTCCTTTTGTTGGAGGTAATGTCAGTCGTAGTACCTCGAACCTTCTCATGCTATCAATGTTGGGGTTCATGCATACAAGCATGGTGTTGTAGATGTGAAGTTGCTCATGAATGGGCATACTTCAAGTGTGTGAACTAGTGAGCCTATGTGGGAAGTGAATGAGAGAATGAGCACTATGAAGAGAGAGAGTGCAAAACCTTAGCCAAGAATGAAAGACAATTAATAGATAGATTCCTTATGCATGCACACTGGTAAGGGGGAGGATTTCGAGGGACTGGGTAGTAGAGAAAGGAAGGCCTTGTAGATGGATTGTACAATAAGGAATGAATATATATTTTTCCTAGTGTTGTGTGTAGGGTATAAATGGAGTGTTAAGAGTGGTCTAAGGATAGTAATAGTTTCTTGGAGTGTTTTGTTATGAATTGTTGGTTGAGCTTGAGAGTAGATAGGTTGGGTTGGGAGAGAAAGAACCATGAGAATCGTTCCTTCACTCTGGTGGACTCATAGCCCAACATGGGGGTGGTATTCACAGTGAATACCTACGACTGGGTGGAACGTCGCTCGTACAAAATGAATTTCATGGACCAATTCCATTTACAAATATGTATTCTTGTATTATGTATGAATACATAGACTAAATGTGTTATTGTTATATTTGTTATGGATTTTCCATGTATTTGTATGTTTTGTGCATGTGAGAATGAATGAGTAATTATGCATTTAGATGGTAAATTCCACGAATTAGATGTTTTATGTGTGTGTGTGCACGCGCGCGCGCGCATGCTTGTCCACACGCGTGTGTACACATACAAACACACATATATACATGAAAAAAGGTTTGTTTTTTTCAACGCCTATGGGTTTACAGTAGGGAGAAGGCCCTTGGTGATATCTCTCATATCTTTCTTTCGACGAGTGACATGTTCCTACAAGCCCAGTCTAGGATGTGTCCCTTTCCCTTCCATTAATGGAGGAGGATGTCGAAGATTACGATGGTAACGATGGAGCATGTGATATATTTTTGTCTAATTCGAAATTTGTTAGCCTTCAAAGTGGAAAACATGTGATCTATCCGGGTGAATCTAAGTTACTCCTTCCACCAGTTGGCGCATTTTCGACATATAGGATGGAGCTAGGCCCCATTCTTGAGCCTCTCAAACCAAGAAATGCGCCCAAGGATAGTAATATTTACTCGCTCATGCACCTTGATTTCATGTTTCCTCTTCTAGCTTCTCTATATGCTTCCCATGATTTCGAGGTAGTTTCTCAGTTGGAGAAAGGGTTTGATGGTTCAGTAGATGTTGGGGTTCCTCGTCCAGGTTCGATGTGAAAATATTAATCGAAGAAGCGGTGCACGAATGTGCGCAAGAAAAAGATAGGGATGGTGGTTGGTGAAGATATCAATGTTTCTTGTATCCCAAAGCTAATTGACACAACGGTGGTAGGTCGCTTATGTGGCAAGTCTATGTGTTTAGACTCCCTTCGAGGATGGATAACCTAGAATTGGGAACCAATGCTTGGATATAGCCCAGTATTTCATATTTTAGCTTGTGGCTGGATTTGTTTCAAGTTATAGGCTAAAAGTGACTTGTACGCAATCTTCAGTTGCAACTAGAGTTGGGGTTTGTCGGGATTATTCTTAAAAAAGTGGGAGGTTATTTTCAACACATGGTGCGAGCCTCTGTCTTCAACCCAAATCTAGGCCACCCTTCACCTTTCTGGTCCACAAAAGTAATGGAATCCATAGGCAACAAGTTGGTGTGCCTCCTCCTGATCGAAAAAGAATGGAATGACAAACAAGATCATCGGTGGCTCTCGATTCATATTGAAGTAGACCTTTTAAAGGGTATTTTTGATGAAATTGAACTGGTATGTGAAGGTTTTTCCTAGAACCAAAGAATAAACTAATGGTGAATACCTTTCAGGTGTTAGAATTTTCACAAGGTTGGCCATGTCCATGCCCAGTGTAGTATTTTTTCTTCATTGATCTTTCACTAGAGAAAAGTATGGAAAGGGTATAAGTTGAAGGATTTATATCCAAGAGCGGTCAAAGTGATGGAGCATTTCATTTGGATTAGACGGGTTCACCAGATCTGGTTCCCAAATCTCTTCCTATGGATGTTATGGCAAGGCAAGATTATTAAGTGGACTCGTCAACAAATTCAAATGGTAAGATCATTTCTCTTGGTCCCCTATGCAATTCATTTTCTATGAAAGTTGATTTATCTTCCTCCCAATCTAGCCCATCTCCTTTGTTTGTTGAGGCTGATGTCATTTTTTCCCTTTCTCCTCCTAAGATGGGTTCGAGTCTTTTCCCTCCTCCCCCTGAACCTGGTACTTTCCCCCCTGGTCCCCAACAATAGCTCGATGCTAGGTTTTGTTTCTCACTCGAAGGTCCCCTCCTCGATATCCCCAGCCTTGGACCTGATGCTCGACCCACAATCTTCGTTCGACTCCTTTCCATCGAATGCCCTAGTCTCTATTGTCCCCATCCCTCCGTCGATGGTTTCCCATTTTCCCCCCTCTCTCTTCTCTAGCTCCCTGTCTAGCTCCCCACTTAAATCCAAATACCACCTCAGGTCTTAGGCGAATTCGAATTCAAATGAAGAGTGTGTAGGGGATTTATCCCTAGATAATCCTCGGGGGTCTCAAGTGGGACGCAAATCTTTCCTCTCTTTTGCTCAAACTCGAGCATCCAAAGATATCTGGAGTGGAAAGCAGTCCATCATTGAGCAATCCCTTAGAGAAAGGAGTGCCAAAGCAAAGGGAAACCCATGATTTGTCTCTCTTTCAATTTATAAGGGGTTGGGAGTGCCCCTAAGTTTATATCCCTCAAGCGTCTGATTCGTGCTCCCTCTCCAAATGTTCTATTTTTTCAGGAAACTATGTGTGAGGGCTCAAAGAACTAGGAGGACTTATCTCCCTGGTTGAAAGATTGGTCCTTTGCCTCTATTAATTTTGATGGCCTATCTGTAGGCCTCATCATGGCCTAGAGTACAAAATCAAAGATCTTATCTTCTTCTGCTTTCCCTTCTATAATTTTGGTGGACCTGGAGTTTTGTGCTCTCTTAGTCGCTTTTCGTTTCATCAATATCTATGGTCCTTATGTTGACAAGAAGCCCTTTTAGGGAAATTTGGTGTTCAAGGGGTGTCTTTCAGTACCCAGTGTGATTCTAGGGCAAGGGGCTAATTTTCAAGTTGTCAATCAGAGATATATGAGGGGTGAATCCACATTGGGACCCCCTTGAAGGCTTCTTCCATCATTTTTATGAACGATCAACATTTGGTCAATTTAGAACCTCTTAAGCTTCCCCCTACTTGATGAAATGGGAGATAGGGGATCGAAGCCATTGCCAAATGCCTTGATCATTTTTTTTTATTTGAAGATCTTATTGGCGGCCAATGGAACATTAACTGTTGGGTGGATGCAGGGGGGATCTCTGACCACCTGCATGTCTTCCTTAAGGTGGATTCTAAAGAGACAAAACCATCAGCCCCATTAAAATTCAGCCCTCTTTAGCTTTTGGAGGAGGATTACATCTCTCTCATCCAAAAGGGATGGAGACACATTTCAGAGAACTATGAGGATTCGTGTATGAAGCAATTAGCGGATAATATGGCTCGAATAAAACATGTCTCTAAAAGATGGGCGAGTTCCTTTAGGAAAAAGATTCAATCTCTTCTAGTGGACATTGAAAAGAAAATTCATGACCTTTTGGTGGAAAAAACCTGCTTTCCCCTTTCTTAGGAGGAAGAGGAAGCTTTAAAATATTCCCTGGCTCTTAGGATTGATTTCCTGTCAAAAGAGGAGGTATCTTGGTGCCTAAAAAGAAGGGCTCTTTGGATCAAGGAAAGGGATAACAATACTAATTTTTTTCATAAATTTGTCATTTACTGTAAGAATTTGAACACGATTTGGGAGATTTGAAACACGGAGGGGGATATGGTTTCCTTTCATGAAGACAAAGCTTAAGTCGGTAAGTCTTTTTTTGAAAATGTATTTAAGGATCCCCCTAGTTGGAATATCGTTAAGATCATAAATGTGATTAGCCTTTTCCTAAGGGTCTCCATGGATGAGATGAATGATAGCCTAAAGGTTGAAGTAACAGAAGAAGAAATCTAATCCACTATTTGGTCCATGCAGAAAGGTAAGAGCCCTGAATCGGATGGTCTAACTATCAAATTTTTTCAAGGGTTTTATGATCTAATCATGTTAGATATGATGAAAGCAATCAAGGAATCAAAATAATCAGGAAAATCTTGAGATCCTTCAATGCCACTCACTTGGCCCTTATCCCAAAAAAACAGGACACAAAATCCTTCAAGGATTTTAGGCCCATATCATATTGCAACGTAGTCTATAAGCTTATTTCCAAGATAATTGCAAATACACTTAAGTTAATGCTAAGTGAGATCATATCAAAGGAACAATTTGACTTCTTGTTCGATAGAAAAATCCACGATGTTGTGACACTGGCTCAGGATGCCCTCCATTCCATCAAAACTAAAAAGATCTCTTCCATTGTTCTAAATTTAGATATGTCAAAGACTTACGATAAGGTGAATTGGGTATATCTGCATTTCGTTATGTTGCAAATGGGTATGTGCTTCCTTGTGATCAATTGGATTATGGAATGCATTAGTGTAACATATTTTGTTGTCCTGATAAATGGGTCCCCTTCCAAATTCTTCACCTCGACCCGAGGGCTTCACCAAGGCTTCCCTTTGTCTCCCTTTCTTTTCCTTCTCGTGGCTGAAGGCTTAAGATGGATTATGGGTGTAGCCAGATCCAATGTTGAATTATAAGGGATCAAAATTACCCCTTTGAAATCCCCCTCCCATTTATTGTTTGTTGATGATGTACTACTTTTTGGTGCATGTTCTCGTCAGAATTTTGTTTCACTGCAAAATTCACTAGCTCTTTATTATTTTGCTACATGTATGGATATCAATATGTCCAAGTATTGCCTCTTATTTATCTCACTTGATGAAGAACTACAAGATTAGTTGGATGTGTGACTCCCCTTCATGCGCAACTTTGTTGAGGAAGGGATGAAATACTTGGGTTTTGTTTTGAAGCTCAACTATTTTTCTTTTGATGATTGGTTATGGATTTTCAAGAATATTGGAGCTTGAATCTATTTTTGGGTTAATAGATGGTTATCTAGAGGAAATAATCCCAGTTTATTGGGCCTTGATCACAAAAATTCCCAAAGGTATCCTTACAAAACTTTGGAAGACCTACTTTCACTTTTTATGGACAGGAAGTAGAAAAATTGATGGCATTCCTTTGGTTAGTTGGTTGAAGCTCACTCAATCGAAGAGTCTAGGTGGTTGCGGAATAAAGAATATCTACCTTTTCTGCTAAGCATTAGCCACAAAAATTTTATGGAGGCTTACATTCATTAAGTCTCTATAGGGTCGAGTGATGCTTTCGAAGTACCTTGGTGGCTTGTCAATTGAAGATTGGTTTCAAACTCCAAGAAAGACAACTAAGAACAATTCTATTGTTTAGAAGGCTTTCGTAGACGCTTTCTCTTTGAATGGAAAATGGAAAATATGGAAAATCAACAACGACATAAGAGTAAGAGTAGGGGAAGATCACTGGTTGGGAGCAAATGAGAACTATATGCTATTAGTACCCATCCTTGACTGATTGCACAGGCATGGTTGTTATTATCTTTGGGACCTAAAATCTTTGGTCCATATGCATTTGGGCATATCGGGGTGGAAATTGGATTGATATTTAGCCATGAATGACCCCCTCGTTGTGGAATGGATCTCCTTTGTTGGAAAATTACACTCTAGCCATGTTTGTCTTCAGGAAGACATGGAGAAAAAATTATGTTGGGCTAAAAATCTAGCCTTGAGATCTTTCACATCCAAGCTGGGTTATAAAGCACAAGCAGAGGTAGTTTTTTTGGGTCAGAAGCTCTGGTGGTGGGAAAGGAGTTGGAAGCTACATGCCCCTCTCAAAGCTAAAATAGTTCTTTGGCTCGCCCTCAACAACAAATTTCTTACTTGGGACATCGAGCTTAAAAGAGGCTAGAAAGGCCCAAGTCGTTGTGCTTTATGTAAACAAGAGGCAGAATCTGTAAAGCACTTGTTTGTGACTTGTAATTTTACTTCTCGGAAGTGGGTCGTGTTAGCTCAAAAATTTTATCCAAAAGCAAGATATTCATCGTCAGATCTGTAGATTTGTGTGAAATCACGACTCTCTAACAAATATGTGCAATGTCTTGAGGCTTTTCCCTCTTTATTTATATATTTCATTCGGTGGGCTCATAGTCTCAGTATTTTTTAGGAGACTTCAATGTCAATGGGGGTTGTGGCTGAAATGGTTGCCAAGGTGACAAAGGAGTTTGAGTGAGAGACCAAATTGGTGAATCCTTTGATACCCTCTATGCATGCTCTCAACCTCGAGATCCCTTGGGGTTTTTTTCATGGCGCAAGCGAGGGGCACCCTCCTTGATGTGGAGTTGGGGCAGTCTTATTTTTAAATGGATCCCATTATTTTCATATTTGTTATGCACCAAGTAAAAGGTCTCAAATATGGAGGCAGAATTTACAGCATTGATGATTTTTTTATTTGGAGCCAAACAATGTGGAGATTCAAAATTGCAGGTTCTGGAGGATTCAAAAGTGGTCATTGAGTGGGCCAAAAAAAATTGCAGGTGCAATCATTTGTCTACAATCTCTGTTAATTCAAATCAAAGATTTTATCTAGGAATTTGAATGGACCTCCTTCATGCATGTATATCGCGAACTAAACTAAACAACATATGTACTATCCAAAGAGCCCCTTTTGCTTTTAGAAGGAATTTTCAGCTCCCAAAAAATTTTTGATGATCAAGTCATCCAAGAATTCTCCTTTTTCTTATAACTTTGTATTGATGGTTTCCAACACAACCCCTTTTTGGAGATAGTCTTTTTTTGTTGTAATGTCAGGAAATAGAATAGAAACAGCTTCATGATAGTCAAGGATATATTTTTGTGTAAGTCCTTGTATCGACCGGGTAAAGGTGATACAAATATGAGTGGACCCATGGGTCTTTTGTAAGGGTTGTTATCAGTCACAATACTTTCATCTTGTTTTTTGAGTTTCCTTTAGGAATGCAACATGTATATTTCTCCATTGAAATACAAATATTCTTTTCACCTCGAAAAAATATGTGTGTGTGTGCGTGTACATAGACATACATACATATGTGTGTGTACATAGATACATACATATGTGTGTGTGTGTGTACATATACATACATGCATACATATGTGTCTGTGTACATACATACATACATGTGTGTGTGTGTGTAGAGCTACAAACACACACACACACACATGGAGGTTGTATTCATTCTCTAAATGTATTGTCCGTGTCTTAGAATATCTTTGAGAATTTGTGGATTTTGATTGTGTTATGGTTTAAAAATGGGTAAATGGTTTTTGAAAAGACCGAAACCATGTAACCTATACCAGAGATTGAATCCTCAAATGATGATGATGCATAAAGGGAGTAGCAATAGAGATGGTCACATGGTGACCATATCCTGAAATTATCCAATGGGACTATTCGAGAGTCCTTTATATACCAACTTGGAGAAGTCTATGCAAAATCAGTGTGGAGGAAGCATGTGGAAGGGTAAAATATCCATTGGAGAAACTAGAGGGAAACTTTTTATGGGAAATATTGTTGCAAAGGAGGATTATAAGTGGAAGAACCTTGTTCATGTGGGTCATAAACCTATGCATGGGAAGAAGGGGATTATTTGGATCCACAATGATCTGGGTCATAGAAATAGTCTTTAGATC
>ML812377.1:362051-394869 GCA_009831015.1 Picea engelmannii
GACTCAGTTTGTGGCAGAGCTATATGGATGCTTCAACACTGACACCCACTATCTTGGTCATTTGAACAAGTTGAAGAAATCTGACACAGTGGAAGACTTTATATCTGCCTTTGAACACTTGGATTCCAAAATGGAGGGCATGTCTTATGCCTTCTTCTGGGAATGTTTTATTAGTGGCCTCAAAGAGGAAATTCGAGCCCAGGTCCTCATGGCTTGCCCTCACACTTGGTTGGAAGCTACTCAACTTGCTAACGAAGCAGAAAAAATTGTCTCTACTCGGACCCACAAACCTTCCTTTGTTCCTCGCACTCGACCTATTAACCCTGCCCCTCCTCCCACTCCCCTCAAAATCCATAAAATAACCCAAGGTGAAATGGCTAAGCGCCAACTCAAAGGCCTTTGTTATGATTGTGATGACAAATATTTTATGGGGCACAAGTATAAGGAACAAAATTTCTTTATGGCCATCTTTGAGGATGTTTCTTAAGAAGAGCTCCAGACCCCCCTTGTGGCAGAGTTACTTGAGCCAACTGATATTACTCTGCCCTCTAACCATCCAGAAGTAGAACCGGTCATTTCATTGAATTCTCTCACTAGCTTCTCTGCTCCCCAAACCCTCAAGCTCATTGGCTACATTAAGAATTGAAAGGTCGTCATCTTGATTGACAATGGAAACACTCATAATTTTATTCACCGTCATATTTCCCAAGAAACCCATTGCTATATACATGCAATCAACAACTTTGAAATCATGATTGCCAATGGTGGTTCCATTAAATGTGGGGCGTTGTGAAAATGTGTGTCTCCAAATTAGGCAGTACCACCTGAAATCTCATATGTTTTCCATTTACATGGGTGGTTGTGATATTATGCTCAGTGCAGAATGGTTACACACTCTTGGTCCCATCCTCATGGATTTTAAGGAATTAACCATGCAATTCCAACAAGCAGGACAACAATATAAATTCCAAGGAATCAAAACAGGATCCCTTGAGATCATCAACTCTCATCGAATGGAAAAGCTCCTCCAAAAAGGTCATTCTGACATTATTTCCCAACTCCATTTTATTCAAGCAATTGAGACACATGTGGTGCATCCTGACCTCCAATGTGTCATCTCCAACCACAAAGCTATTTTTTCCACTCCCCAGGGAATTCCTCCTTCTCGTGGTGTTCATGATCATTCCATTCCTCTCATCGCCAGTAGTCTTCCTCCCAATGTTCGCCCTTATTGTCGTCCCTTTACCGAAAAGAATGAAATTGAGAAAATTGTTCAAGAATTGCTAGTTGTGGGTGTTATCTGCCCTAGTAATAGCCCTTATTCTTCCCATCTAGTCACGGTACTCAAAAAAAAAGGTACTTGGAGTATGTGTCCAAACTTTCGCGCCCTCAACTCACCATCAAAGACAAATTTCCCATTCCTGTCATTGATGATCTCTTGGATGAATTAAGTGGTGCTCAGTATTTTACTAAACTTGATATTCGTTCTAGCTACCACCAGATACGTATGCAAGAGGAAGACATTCCTAAGACTGCTTTTCGCACTCATGAGGGTCGCTATGAATACTTGGTCATGCCCTTTGGCTTGTGTAATGCTCCCTCCACTTTCCAAAGTCTCATGAACCATGTTTTTTGTCCTTTTCTCTATCATTTTGTCCTAGTTTTCTTTGATGATATTCTCATCTATAGTAAAACCTGGGCAGACCATCTTACCCATGTGCATCAAGTTCTTAGTTTACTCTCTCAGCACCAACTTTTTCTCAAGAAATCTAAATGTACCTTTGGAGCTTCGGAAGTGGAGTACTTGGGTCATATTGTCGGTAAGGATGGTGTAAGGGTGGATCCTAAGAAAATTGAATCTATGCAGGATTGGTCGTGCCCAAAAACTCTCAAGAGATTGCGTGGTTTTCTGGGTTTAACAGAATATTATAGCAAGTTTGTTAAGAATTATGGCAAAATTGCAGCGCCTCTTACTACTCTCCTCAAAAAGAATGATTTCACTTGGACTCCAGTAGTTGATCAATCATTTCAATCATTGAAAGAAGCCATGTGCACAACTTATGTCTTGGCCCTTCCTGACTTCACAAAGACTTTTATCCTCGAATGTGATGCCTCCAGGAAAGGCATTGGCGTAGTACTTATGGAAGAGGGTAGACCCTTGGCCTTCACTAGTAAACAACTCTCGGAGCGACATCTTGGCCAATCAATATATGAAAAGGAAATGTTGGTTATTCTTCATTATGTGGATCTCTGGCGTCCTTATCTCTTGGGGCAATGCTTCCAAATTAAAACCGACCATCAAAGCCTCAAGTATTTCCTAGAATAAAGGATTTCATCCCAGGAGCAAAAAAAATGGGTGACCGGGCTATTTGTCTATGATTATGAGATCATTTATAAGAAGGGAAAATAAAATGTAGTGGTTGATGCTCTATCCAGAAAGTATGAAGAAGAAGGATCCATTTTTTCCCTCTCCTTCATTGTACTAGATTGGCTCCAAGTTGTTCGCCAGGAATGGCTGCAAGACCCCAAAACTTCTCGACTAATCCAACAATTACAAGAAAATTCTCCAGTTTCTCCAGTGTACTCTTGGCACAATGAAGAACTTCACTACAAAGGTCATCTATATTTAAGCCACCAGTCGCAACTTAAATCCATAGTGATTTATGAGGTTCATGCTTCACCCACCGCAAGGCATTCTGGGTTTACCAAAACCTATGAACGAGTTAAACATTTTATTTTTGTTAGGATGGTATGAAACAAGACGTTCACACCTTTGTGGTTGAATGTGATGTATGTCAACACAACAAGGGGGGAACTGTCAAAGATTCAGGCACACTACAACCGCTTCTGATTCCACCAGCTATTTGGAGGGACATTTCTATGTATTTCATTGTGGGCTTACCTAAATCTGGCAATAAGTCAGTCATCATGGTGGTTGTTGATCGCCTTTCCAAATATGTTCAGTTTTGTACTCTTCAACACCCATTCACAGCATCGACAGTGGCTCATATTTGCATGCATCATATTTTCAAGCTTCATGGCATGCCTCATTCTATTGTATCTAACAGAGATCCCACTTTCACCAACAATTTTTGGAAAGAACTATTCAGGCTCCAGGGCACAATTACATCTCAGTATTGTTTATATCCCACGAAATGATGGCCAAACTGAAGTTGTCAACAAGTGTTTGGAAACATATTTGAGGTGTTTTTCATCTGATCGACAACATCAATGGTCTCAGTGGTTACCCCTAGTTGAATGGTGGTATAACACATCTTTCCATACTACCCACATGACTCCTTTTGAAGGAGTATATGGACAAAATCCCTCATCGGTTCTTTCCTACATGCTCGGGGTCTCAAAGGTTCAAGTGTTTGAAAAAACTCTTACAGTCCGTGCCACCATTCTCCATGCTCTCAAAGAAAATTTGGTCATGGATCAGAATCGTATGAAACAACAAGAAGATAAAGGACATTCAAAACACCAATTTTTTACAGGAGACCAGGTGTTTCTTCGTCTACAGCCTTACAAGCAGACTTCACTCAAAGTTGAACATTGTCAGAAGCTTTCTCCCAAATTTTATGGTCCTTATACCATTCTCAAGCATGTGGGACCAGTGGCCTATCAGTTAGCTCTACCCAATCATTCTAAGATCCATCATGTTTTTCATGTCTCATCCTTAAAGAAGGTGATTGGAACTAAGTGCCAAACTCAAACCAATCTTTCAGATTTGGATGTTGAAGGTTCCATATGGTTGCAGCCACATGCATTCTTGACCAACATCGTCTCCGTCAGCGCACCATCAAGGAGGTGTTAGTGCAGTGGAAAGATAGAACTCCAGAAGATTCCACCTAGGAGCCGATCATTATTCTCCAGGAATTTGCTCATCTCAAGCCTTGAGGACAACGTTGTTCTTCAAGGGGTAGGGCATGTTAGGGACATAAACCCCTAACTTCTCATGTAGGTAGAATAATATATTTCCATGTAATAAAGGTCAATACTAGTTAATAAGGCCTATTTAATAACTATAAACAAGTCAATGTAAGCAAACCTAATATAAGCTTTCGCTTCTAGAAAGATCTTCCTCTAGAATGTTCTTTAGAAGATAGAATTAGTATAAATAAGAGTAGAAGGTATGAGAGGGACTTGTATTGAGAATTATTGTAATAGAGCTCTTCTCTGTTGGAGGTTTCCCCCTCAAAGAGGCAACTGAACATTGTTCCCTATCAATAAAGGTATTATTTTGGTGTTGTGGTTCCATATATTTTGTTGTTTCGTTGTTATATTTATGTTCTTTGTTGTTATTCCGATGGTATTCACTGCAATGTTCCTATTTTCTTCTATTATAATAGATCTAGTGCCTAACAAGTTTTGACATTTACCTGCTCAAAACTCCCATTGTATGTGCAATGTTCGGTCTAGTATAGACCATTGCATACATCAAACAACCAACCGCACTAGCATAAAGAACACGGGACATGTCCTCTTCCTCTTCCTATGTCTTTGGACACTGATTTGCATATAACTTTACACCTATAGGATTAGGAACCTTGATCGATTTACATTCATGCATAGAAAGCTTCTTGTTTTCTCGATCTCTTTTAATTTCCATGCCCAAAATGAAATTTGCAGCACCAAGATCCTTCATGGAAAATTTAGAGGACAACTGTGTTTTTACATCCTAGATAATCTCCTTGTTCTTTCCTATCAACAAAATATCATCCATATAAAAGACCAAATAAATGAGATGATCACGGATTAATTTGAAATACACAAAATGATCCGCTTTGCTCCTTTTGAAGCCAAGTTCCAACATATAAGTATTGAATTTTTGATACCACACCCTTGGTGATTGCTTTAACCCATACATGGACTTTTTCAGCGTGCATACTATCTCTTTCTATCCCTTCACAACAAAGCCTTTTGGTTGCTTTATGTAGATTTCTTCTTCTAGATCCCCATGTAGAAATGTTGTCTTCACATCCATCTGTTCTACTTCGAAATCAAATGCAGCGGCAACATATAAAAAAAATCTAACAGAAGTTATCTTGGCGAGAAAAAATTTCACCAAAGTCTACTCCCTCTATCTGGGAATAACCTTTGTCTACTAATCGAGCTATGTATTTATCCACTTTTCCTTATGCATGCAACTTCTTCTTAAACACCCATTTGATGCCAATGGTATTTCTTCCAGTCGACGACTTCACTAGATCCCAAGCCTCAATCTTGTCCAAGGCTTCCATTTCTTCAATCATGGCCTTTTTCCAAAGTTTTCCATCCTCTAAATCCACTTCCTCCCTAATATTTCCAGGATCATCATCAGTAATAATCAAAGCAAAATTTGAAGGGAAATCAGGTGGATTATACCTTTCCAATTTCCTTCTTTCTCGAACCAATCTCCTCAATACTCGTGTATGAGGATCTTCTTCTTTTAATTCTCGTTCTTATGTAGAGTCTGATTCATTGTCCTTGAATTCAAACTTTATTTTCTCTGGCTCTTCCTCCTTTGGTAGGACTTTATATTTGAAAACATCTTCGATTTCTCTAAATACCACATCTCGGTTATACACTACCTTTTTAGTTTCAGAGTTCCAAAGATTATAACCTTTCAGACCATCTTTACACCCTATAAAGATACACTTTTCATCTTTTTTTATCTAGCTTACTCACGTTTTCCTTTGGAATGTGAACATAGGCATCGCGGCCAAATACCCTAAGATGTGTCAGAGAGGGTTTCTTACTAGTCCACACCTCGTGTGGAATATTCTCATCCAACATTGATGAGGGTGATCGATTGACCAGGTAACATGTCGTACCCACTGCCTCTACCCATAATTCCTATCCTAACCTGACACCACTAAACATGCACCTTGATTTTTCCATCAACATCTTGTTCATCATTTATGCAACTCCATTTTATTGAGGTGTATATGGAGTAGTCTTTTTCCTTGCTATACCACACTTCTTACATAATTCTTTGAATTCATTTCTCCAGCATTACTCATCCTCAACACCTTAATTCTTTTCCATGTTTGATTCTCCACAAGAGCCTTAAACTCTTTAAACTTGTCAAAGACTTCAAATTTCTTCATGAGGAAATATATCCATGTATTCCTCAAGAAGTCATCTATAAATGAGACATAGTACACAATTTTTCCCAATGATGGAACCAACACAGGTCCAAACACATAAGTGTGCACCAACTGTAAAATTCCCTCTGCCCTCATTGCACATGAGGGGAATCTTACTCGATTTTTCTTCCCATATACACAATGTTCACAGAAATCAAAATCCAGAGATCATTTAGACATACCTTCAACCATAACTTTACCGTGTAGTAGTCGAAGGCCCTTCTCTCCGATATGCCTCAGTCTTTGATGCCACACCATAGCCTTTTCTCCAAAGGCTATAGGAGTTTTTTCTTCTTCAGCTCCAATCTCTGGAACAACGAAACTATTACACCCATCACTAATAGTGTTCCCTACAACTTATACAAAGTTCTAAACCGAAATCCCTTCAGCAACACCATTTCTCCTCGAACCATCCTGTAGGTTTATTTATCAAACATTGTTTTTTCCTTTGTATCATTTATTTTACTTACATAAATCAAATTTTTGGCCAATCTTGGGATGTGAAAAACACCAAGGAGTGTTTTAATTCTTCCATCCATGAGATTCAACTTGAATCTTCCTAGCCCTATGATTTTGGTTGTCGATTCATCACCTAGGAAAGCATCACCTCCATCATACCTTTCATACTCGCAAAAGCACTCCGTGTGAGGACTCATGTCAAAGGATGCACCTAAGTCAACCTACCATGCCTCATGATTTGCATGTGTGCTTGAAGAAGCCAAGTACACATCCCCTCCTTCTTCTGCAAAGGTTTTTGCTTCTTTAAAAGGATCATCTTTAGATCCCTTCCCTCTCTCAACACTTTTGGATCTATATTACTTCTTGTAGTGCCCTTCTTTTCCACATCTTCAGCATACCTTTACAATTGTTCTGAGAGATTTAGATCTTCCCTTATATTTAGATCTCCCACTTGAGGACTTAGATCTATGTCTTTTTCGGGAGTGTCCTCTTGCAAATAATGCATCTTTGCTCTGTCTTTCCATGTTCTTTTGCCTCATCTCCTCCGACAACGCAGGTAATACGACATCATCAAAACTTAAAGTATTTGTATTACTACCTATGGCCACAACCAAACTGTTGATGAAAAGTTATGAATTACCTTACTCAACCATTTTCGAATCTTTCCTAGCTAGGACAAGATAGATGGGAATATCACCCTCTACTTTATAACCTCAAAAATAATTTCCCAATCCACAAGTATTAATTACAAGGGTTTACGATGATTTATTAATGAAAAGAATGTTGCAAAAATAAAATAAATTTTATTTTAGTTTCTAAAATGTATACACATTACAAAAAGTAAATATGGAGATCGAAAATAAAAAGTGACCAAGTCATAAATACATACAAATGAGACAGAATAGCAATCTGATTTATTTCATTCCAAGATATCAAAAGTGTTTTTCTATTTACAAAACCATGTGAGGGCATGGACCAAAGTCTAATTTAGAGATCCCCGATGAACACCATACAAAAGGACTCTGACAAGAAGTAAAAACTGAAATTTATAATCTGGATCAACTAGCCACGGACTGCTGTCAATTTGACTCTGCAAAATATCCTTTATCAGCTATGAAACTTAATTCATAAATAGAAAAGTATACACGGACTATCAAGGATGGATCAACACCTCTAAAACAAGCATCTGAATGATTTGGTTCAGTTTTGAACCTTGTTGTCTACAATAGGACCATGTTGTCAAAAAGAGAATTAGGCTTTGAATGAACTCAAGAATGAATGAAAATTGAAACTATCTCATGAAATCAAAAGAGCAAACCTTAGTCTTACTTTCTCCTTCTATTCTCCCCTTGTTTCTTCTTCTCATATATCTTTTATGCCTTGTAAATAAGTTGAAGTAGTTCAACTACTTTCTTTAGTTAAGTTAGTTTGACTTAACTAATTTAGTTTAGGAGAAATAATGATAATGATAATAGTTAAGGGTCTTTATTTAATAATAACTAGGTAGGTGGGACCGCCTGTGACTCCCTTCTTTTATTCCTTTCAAATTATAAAATAAAACACAATGGATATATTCAACACATGCCTCCCTTGTAACTCCATTAGATACCTTCAAAATTGAATCTTTAAATATCAGAAATAATTTAAATCATATCCAAAAATATATAAATATCCACATAATCCATATTATCCAAAAAAAAAAACTTGTTGTCCAAACTTTTTGCAGACCACTATCTTCATCAACTCAATCATAAAAACACATAAATTAAAATCCATACTTGCCACTCTGAGAGGCAATCTTTCTTTTATCACTGTTGTGCCCTTTTGATTTCCCGGAAGTAGCCCTTGGTTGATTTGAACCTTGAGGTTGTATCTCACTAATAACATGGGAACAATCATCCTTCAAATGCATGTGGGAGGACACTGATTTTGAAGAGTCATTTGAAAGAGAGTAAGGGGAGGCAACAACTTTCCCTTTATCTTGCATATGGGGGACATTTGTTTTAAGCCTTTTACTAGCATGTGAAGATTGGATAGGTGAATCAACAGGGGCAATTTGAGCATTAGGATTTACAGGTGGTGGAGGAGATAATGACAAATTGGGCCAACCAAGATGGTGAGAGACAGTAGGGTTGACAATATCTTCTCGTCCATCATTTGTAGGGACTTATGGTTGCAAAGACACATGAGGAGGCACAGGAATACCAGGGATGTTCTGAGGCTGGAAGGGAGGTCTCTCTGGTCAAGGTTGTATTATTCCTTTACCGATCCAATTAAAGAACCCAGCTTGGAACATCTGGTTCAATTCCTGGTGATCAACATCAAAATGAATAGAGAATCTAGGCCTTCTAGGCCCTCTGTTCCAGTTTCCTCTTTCTCTATTATTTCTTCCATGGCTGCCCCTACTGAAGAAACTCATCCTGTATGTCGCAATTCATTAGTAACTAAGCCCTTAATAGACCATACATGACATTATGCTTGCATGAAACCAAATTTGGCTCAGAAATTGACATGAGATACATGCAAATCCATCCATAACAAATCATTTAATAATCGCCAAGTGAGCAGGGGGTGATAGGGTTCATGGGACTTATGGAGGGAGTGTAATGAGCGAAAAGTGGTATAATGAGGGGAGATAAACACACGAATATTTCGCAACAATTCATTAAATAATTTAACTGTGTAATAAAATGCCAAATCTCAGTTGCCAACCATTGTTGTGTTATTCATTTTATCGTTTTCATATGGAGTTTTTTAATTTATTTTATAGAACAGGGCTGTCAAAATGAAACTGGGATTATGAGGGGGATATAATGAGTGAAAAATGATATAATGAGAGGGAATAAATATGGATATTGTTCATATAAAAATAAATCAAATCAAACAATTAAACATAACTCTGTTCAGACCTCCATAATTCAATCAGCATTCACTTTTCAAAACCACCATTTAACTGTCACTTCTTTTACAGATTGCTTGTTGACTTTCAAAAAAAACAATTCATATGCCCAGAAATACTTAATTATAGTAGCCTTTGCATCTATATAATATTTATACAACAATCATAATAACAACATTGCCATTTATATGATAAACAATATAACCCTTTGAGCTACAACCATTCATATTCAAATGCTAAACCTCTTTTTAAAACCAATAGAATACGCACAATGGTTCTAGCCAATATTTACTCTTTAAAATCAATAAGAATATGCACAGGATTTACCACCACTATCAATTATCTAAACATTGTTGGCCTAATCGAACTGGGCATTAAACTCATAATCGGACCCAATCCATTCACACACATGTGTCTTTTAAAAATAATCAATCATAAGTATTGATTAAAATAGCATTTGAATCAAAATAACATGCAACTTTGAGTCTGAGCTTCACATAAATTATCATGTACAAACTTCTTTTAAAAGTTGCCCAATCAAGAAACAGAACCAAATCGTGCCCAATAGACCAAGTGCACACAGTGCTTATTTACCCTTGACTAGATTAAACGATATCAAGATCGTATTTAGGGTTTAACACGACAAATGGGAGTAATAATAGATGGCTCAATCAAAGGAATGAGTCCTCAAAAACATAGACAACTCGTGCCCTTTATCAAATTTACCACAGACAATAAATTTTAACAATATTCTTGACAGTGGGGGTTACCAAAATGATAGTCAGCCATCTCCAACAGAGAGAGAGACGAAGCGAACACTTAATAGCATTGTAATGTGAGCATCCAAGCACAACTCGTGCCCAACCAAAAACATATATAAAGATTCCATTAAAGTTATGGGTGATGTTAAACCAGACTGTACAAAGCTTCCAAGCAACAACGATAATGAGCGAAACACCATAATAACTAATAGCTCGGGGCTTGGCCAAGACAAGGCAAGAACTTTAAACAGTTCACATCGCAACCCAAAGGATCTAAAAAATATCAACCACAGAGACGAAAAGGAGTGGCAATATTTAAACATAGAGACTGGTTGTAATATTATGTGTAAAGCTCAGAGCTTGCCAAATCATAACCATAAATTTCCATAGAGAAACAGACTCAAAAACTCAAGCCGAACGAGCATGCCTCTCTGTTATTTTATCCAATAATCCCATGCACGGATTACACACAACAAGGTATATCCATTCTTCTTTTCAAAATGCCAACAGTCAGAATATTCACCAGAAGAACCCATGAGCACATCACCAATACACAGTCCAAAAAGCTTAAAAAAAACACAGACCTCAAGCAATCCTGAGCCAAAATTTGATTCATAATGCAAAGTAACCATCATGGATGGAAGAATAAGGAACCATACCTGGAAAATATTGCGCGAGGGAAAGAGTTATATTGTATGCCTCCTTCATGACCAAAAAACACGGAGCATCAACAACCACCATAGCCAAAAACCAAAATGCAAGTATGGCTAGGGTGACGGGTTTGAGGGTTGTTTGAGTGACGTGCAGTAAATGCACATCGCTTCTCCCTCCAACCTCATTCAATTCAACGTACAAGCCAGCCAACCCACCATAACACTAAGCATTTAATCAACCACATATTTCATTTCCATATCACATATTTCATAGTGCGCCACCTTTGGTAATGTCAAACTCTCCAACATAACAATGTGCTATAACGTTAATCCATGTGTTTCCACATATATCATTTATCAAAGCACATTAGTCTAGCAGCAAGGGTTTATGTACCCTCCTTTTGTCACAATTACACATAACATTAGGGCTTGTGTATAGTCATTTTGTTTAAAAGAGCTCTCATACCACCCTTTAAAACAATATCATATTAAACCAATCAATCCATGTTTAATCGCAATATCAAAACAAAACTGATAATGATCCCTTCATCCATAGGACAGCCTTAGTATAATTTGTGAATGGTCATCAAACCATCAGTGCCATGCAATAATCAACCACCATCTTACGTCACCATAACATTTTAAACCATATTTTGAAACATCAATTGTAGAAGACCATGTTGGAACCATCACAATAGCAAACAAAATATAAGTGCAATATATCCACCATAGCGCCACTAGTCTACAAGGGGGTCCCACCTACTAGTTTATTAKTAATATAAATAATTAATAGAGMTTGGAAATCATTTAYGAGCAGTATTCATCGTTGCGATTTTAAGCGTCAACAAACTGGCGACTCCAYAGGGAATTTTGTTTCCAACAGATTAAGAACTCAGATTGTTTGGTTTCRTAGACCAGGTGAAGATTAGATCAAGGAATGTACATCAGAATGATTATGCAACAGGGGAAGTGAGGCGGTTTAAGGGAAAAGATGATTTGGGATTTAGGGAATAACTCATGGAAAGTGTTATGTATGAGGGGCTTATTCTTATATGCATAACATTCGACTAATCAAACTAAAAGTGTTCTTTGCTTTAAGGAGAAAAACTCTGGTGCGCTCTTTTTGAATCTTCAGGCAAAGGTAAGAAAAGGAAAGCAGAAAATAGGGATAAAAAACCAATTCACTTATCTAACAGCAGTACTGGAAGCAGATATATATTAGGGTTTTTGCATATATATATATATATATATATATATGATCCAATGACATCCAAAACCCCTAATCCAGTGACTCTGATTAGTCAACAACCCTAATTCCTTAACCAGAATTAGAAAACCATTCATGAAAACCAAGTGCTAAAAAAATGCAAAAATAAATAAATTTGGGGGCTATCGCCCCAAACTCCCTTGCTCCCGTATCAGTGTACAGTACATGGGATCAATTTTGAAAAGAATATAACACATACCCAACATATTTAATACCCTTGGAGGCATGCAGAGGGAGACACATTACAACATTTTATTGGTGCAAGTTTTAAAGTAGCACCATTGGGGAGGGAAGTGTTTTAGACCTGCAATAATATCATTATGACATTGGTTTACATATTGATTGTGGGGAAGGATTCTTAGGGTTTGCTACATAGAAGATAACATTATGTGGTAATGGTGAAAGGTGATACATGGCACACCCTTGATGGTGTAGGTTTTAAACTAACATGGCATTATAGAGGGGCTTGATGAACCCATGAGATTCTAGACCATCTATGTGGAATGATATTTACGACTAGGTTTTAACCCCTTGTGAAACAAATTAGTGGTTAGTACCTTTTGGGCTAGCAAAGAGGTAGACATTTGGTGCATTGGGATAGGTGCAAGTTATAAATTTGTGCACCAAAGTACAAGGGACCTTTGGACCCATGGATATTGCCACTACTGGATAGATTTAACATCCACATATGGTATTGCACCTATGGTAAATGTGATCGAGACTTACCCTATAACGCCAACTTGGCATCCAAATATAATGTGACACATTGTAGGTCTCATGAGCCTAATAAGGCCTAAAGTTAAATAATGTAAATGGAAAGGAAAATGAAGGAAAGGAAGGAAAGAAAATAATAGAAAGAGGAAGAGGAAAATAAAAGAAAGGGAAAGAATCCATGCATGCCTTTGACCATGCACGTGGGCTTGTAAAGAAATCCGACAGAGTACCTCAACAATAGTAACAAATGGGTCGGGAGCTCTATAGATATGTTGATCATGTTATATTGGAGGTAGGATTGAAAGTAGACCCTCAGAAGATTAAATTTGTATATAGGTGGTCTATCCCAAAAAATATTGTAGAAGTTACAAGTTTCTTGGGATAAGCAGTGTTTTATCATAGATTGTTAAGGGGTTTTCAAAGTTTGTAGGATGCCTACAAAAATTACAAGGTAAAGAAACCAAATTTTTATGGAAAACCTTGTACATAGAAATATTTCAAGACTTAAGTAATTTCTTATGTAAGATATAGTATCAATATTACCTTATTTTGATAAACATTTATTGTTATGTATTGATGCCAGTGCAAGATGTATTGAGCAAGTATTAATGAAAGAAGGGAGAGTGGTAATTTATGATTCTAGGAATCTAAAGGTCCACAAGAAAAATTACCCAACTCGTGACTTTTGACTCTCAGCGATAAGGCATGGCGACATTATCTGATCAACAGAAAATTTGAGTTACAATATGGTCATGAAAATTTGAGATATTTGTAGACTCAACCTTGGTTGAGCACTAAGTAGTGGCAATGGGTAGAATTTCTAAGTGGTTCTGACTATGAGCTACTATATATTAAAGGAAAAGAGAATTCAGTGGTTTATGCCTTAAGTCGAAGAAGACATATGTGTACAACCTTGCAACTTAGTTGAATTTGACGATAATGATCAGAATGTGATCCATGGAAGGCAAGTTGTAGCAAGAGGTCGGTCAAGCCCTATCAAGAAAGGAGGATCTAAGTGACATGGTGATTAGGAAATATGAATACTCATCTAGTATAAGCTTGAATATTTCTTTGGAGGATTTGAATTTATGTGTTGAATCAATCTGAATTGAGAAAAATAGTATTCCATGAAGTTGTTTATAACTTGCATTTGTGACATCCAAGGTAAAAAAATACATTATTATGAAACAAATGTAAAACTATCTATGATTAGAAGCAAATATTGTCGCATATTGTTACACATCAAAATTACTCATTATGATGATGGCCTAGTGTCATCATTACCAAATGTCGCAAGTGTCGCATTTCGCCCACAAGTATCGCAAATATCATACTATTGTCTTGCCTATGTTGTGTCTCGAATGACATTATCAAGAACACTTACAAGACACCTCAAAATACTGGTTTTGAAGAGGAGAAGTCATTTGACAAAAAGTACAAGTATTTTGCCACTCAGAAAACCACTAAAAAATCAATTTTGGAAGGCAGTGCTCCCCTATACACTGTCAGGCAGTGCCAACACTCTGTGACCTCTTTTGGGGGAGTGTTCCAACGCTATGTGGCCCATTTTGAAGGAGCGCTGGTATTTTTGAGCGAATCTTTGGATTGTTGAGAGAAATTAGGGAAGAATCCCTTCATATATGGAGTTGTTTGGGTTCGGATCTGAGGTCAAGGCTCAACTTTAGGAAAGATCCACAACTAAAGGAGAAGAATCCTCAACTTATACCAAGGATCTCTTAAGTGGTTAGGCCTCTCCAAGCCTATATAAGGAGGCAGCTTCATGGTGAAAGGGGAGACATTGTGAAGTATCAAACTTATGATCTCATAAGTGATATATCATTGAAGCATCAACATTCTGTGTGGATTATTTGAGCAAGGGTCTGGACAAAGAGAGCTTGGTGAAGTTGTTGCACTACATCCATGGCTATAAGCACCACTTTGTTCTCATTAATATAAATCTATGCTTGGCCTGTGTCCTTTAAAGTTTGCGTACATTGCATGAACTTGTTTCTTTCATAGATTCATTATGAAGCTAATCATGGTAGAGTAGGAAGTATCGTTGTTGTTGCTCATTGTACCACAGGACCTTCTGAAGAACTTAGAGATCAAGATCAGCCTGGATCGAGCAAGGACAAACGTCAGTAAAAAGGTATTTACTATTATTCCTTCCTCTTCTTTGATAGTTTAGATTTATAAAAAGGAATGCCAGTGTCCACAATATCACTTTCTATCTTAGAGTTAGGAGTTTAAAGCCCAAGAGAGAATCCACTTGTCTATGGGGAGATTTATCTATAACATAAATTGGTGACTCCGTTGGGGAGGAGCTCTGATTTTTGTTTCCTTTCCTAGATCTTGTCTTGGATTTTGCTGATTGTTTGACCTTCTCCATACTGTCTCTTTGATTCTTCGATCTGATTGATTGACTCTTGATTTCATCATATTCAATTTGATTGACTAAGTTTGCTTGATTTTTTTATTTTCTGGGAATTTTTCTAAATTTTTAGAGGCTAGCGCTCCCATGTCCTTGTTACCAGAGCGTTGGCACTCCCTGCTGGTCTTACACAGAGCATTGGAACGCCCTAGTGCTCTTTACACCAAAGCGCTACCCTTTTTCTATGAAAAATCTCCTAGGGTTTCATTCTCTAAGTTCATTTCTTGATTTTGCAACTTGCTCAGGAGTCTTACAACCTTAGTACAACTTGGTATTGGCCTTCAACACTCTGTTTTCTGAGAATTTACCACTTTTGTTTGGAATTTTGATTGTTTTTTTTCCTTACCTTGAAGTCACTCTTTGTCTTTGATGATTTAGAGCTTACTGTTTTCCTCTCACTTATCTGACTGAGTGGAAGCTTTTGTGAGGAAATTCAAAGGTCTATGCACCATTCCATTTTATCTTTGAGACCATCTTGTCCAAGCCTTTTTCTTTCTTTTTGAGTTTTTGGTTTTCTTTTTGCAAGTTTTGTTATCTTTGTCTTTCTTGTTTAAATCACGACAAGAGTGTGTTTTTGTTTGTGTGAAACTTGCTTCTAATCGTCTGAATCTTGTTAATCTTAAAGTCTGAATGACATAGGGAGCTTTACATCAAATTGACTATCATTCACACATAAAGCAAAAGGATATATTTTTTATGATTGTTTTTGGATATTAGAAAGGAATTCTATGAAATCTTTAGCATTATACTAGATTTGATTAAGAAACAATTGTTTGAGGATTCTACATCTTAGTGTTTGACAGTGAAAAGAACATTCTTCTCTTTCCCTTAATTAGGCATTCATTGAAAAAAGGACTGCTTATCATTTCTTATGCATTTTTGGGGGGGGGTTGAGTCATAATACCATCAGTTTCACTTTCATACACCCTTGAGTAAAGAAGAGTTGTAAAATTAACGCTAATTAAAATTTATCTAGAACATTTTGTTTTTAGAATCTTCCACCAACATTATACTAGGATTAGCACTTTGGATTAGGCTATGAGTACAACTCTCCAAAGTATTCAAAACAAACATTAGCATCTTGTGATAGGGAGAGAAATATCCAATTGTTGTATAGGCTTTCTGGGATCCCCCTCTCACACAGAGGTTACGCACGAGGTCGCATTCGGGAGAGTTATGGAGATTATCCCTTCATGGTTCAACTGTTTGTAGTGGTCAGATCATATATTGAGGTTTCTTCTTGAGGTTCAGCTGGTTTCATTTGGTCTCGGTGCTTCATGAACTCTGAATCCATTTGGGGTCCTCTAGAGTTCTACCGGTCCACTTGTCCTCAGTTCTCTCGAAGGATTTCGGACTTGTTATCCTACTCATACGTTCAGACCGGACTGTCGACTGTACCCGCCGAGGGGTTGACTGAGAGTTCGTGTCCTTAGTAGCCATAATCTTTAGGTACTTACATAAGGTGACGGTGAAGGGAAGTCTCACTGTACCTGGAACAGACGTTGGTCAAACTCACTTGGGATCCTTGGAGGGTAAATCCACAATTACTGCATGGAATCTTGCACCAAGGCGTAAGTCCGTTAAGCATGTCGCCATCGTAACTATTCCACCATATCCTAGCCCCTTCTTGACTTGATCACGCGACGTTGGATTTCATCATCGAGAGAAGGTTTTGTTTGCTTGGTTTGATTCCTAGACTTGATTAGTGCATGTTGTTTCTTTTTCGTTAGTTGGCCATAGATTTTTTCCGTCGACTTTTTTCCACCAACATCGGCCCTCCATGTCATTCGCGTAGGGTACAGGGACTTCCCACAAAAAATATGGAAGATTCTACCCCTTTACCCCCTCATTCTATGGAGGGATCTCCTCAACAGAGCGAGCTCCACGACGTTATAACCTCACAGGAGGAAGTTTCCACCTCTTTAGAAGATTTTCGAATTGTTACGGATCCTTTGGAGGCTTTCCGCATTCCTGCGGGATATGAAAGGCGTTTTCTCCAGATGAATTCAGTCGGATAACTTGTTTTCATTGATCCTTCTAAAATTTCGATCGGGTCTCCTTCAAATCCTCGGGTCGGAAACCCCCTTTGGACTACTGATATAGTTCGAATCCCACCTCGCACGGTGCGAGACCTTTATGGATTAGGGACAGGCGTCGATATACTTGTCGTATCCCAAATACCTAAAACATATGTTACCTATACCGTACCTTTAGATCATTTTACTGGTACAACCGTTAGTTCCATCGCATCATCCGTTGGTCCGAATATGCAGTTTGTTGGTCCAAGTTCCACTATTTCTCTCTAGATGGCCCATTCTACGATGGTCCCTCATGTTGCAACTATTCCCACCAGTAATGTGGTGGTTATCCAAGCTCCCATTGGTACACCACTATCATTTAGGCCTTCCTCGTCACTTCCCCTTAGGTACAGAGCACTAAATTATTTCGTTGTCAACACTACCCAAGTTATACCCGAAAGTTATATACCTACACAACAACCCAGAGGGACCAATCTTGGTGGCTCTAATCCATATAGTAGCACCAGTCAATCGTTTACATCTGGTTTCCAAATTTCAGGGACTCAACCTCATGCTGGGGGGAAACCTCCATTGGGGGGGCAACCTCCTTTCGGAGGGCAACCTCTGTTTGGGGGGCAACCTCCATTTGGGGGGAAACCTCTGTTTGGAGGGAAACCTCATGCTGGGGGAAAGCCTCAAACTGGAGCCTATCATCAACCTTCTGGACATAATGCGTCTACAACGCCCAATCCTTGGCACACTCCTTTTCCATGAAATCCGTTATTCCCTGGGGGGCAACATCCTCAAGGAAAACAACAATCTTATCCTCCTTATGGAAAAAAATTCTATCCACCTTATGGACAAACCCATCAACTGAATTATAATCCTAAAAACCCATCATGTTATCCTCCGCTCGCACATGTTTCTCAACCCTCCTCGAATCATGTTTACTCTGGTCAGCAACAACCGTATGCAGAAGGACCTACTGGTTACAATTATCCACCTAACCCAGTTTACAGTCCTACTGGTGTCCCTATGCCACACCAATATCACCCTCAGGTTAACCGACAGCTACCGTTCCTTGTTACTCTGGATCTCCCAGACTTGTCTTGGTTGACCAATGATCCTATCCTGCATTATCCTTTATGGCAAGTGATTCCGACTAAACTACCTTCTGATATTCCAAAATTTGGTGTAAGCCTGGAGAAGACCCAAATAACCATGTGATGACTTTCCATTTATGGTGTTCATCGAACTCCTTAATGGACAACTCTATCTGTTTACGTCTTTTTCAGCGAACACTTACGGGCTCAGCAACCAAGTGGTATATCGAACTTCCACGTGGTTCTTTCCAAGATTTTAAATCCCTTGCCATGTCCTTTCTCACGCACTTTCAACTACCCATTCGATACGAGACGGTACTAAACTCTTGACCTCCCTTTGTCAGACAAACTCTGTACATATCTCTGATCATATTCATGAGTGGAGATGACGATGAAGGTTGATAAAAGTAGTCATTCCTGACCAATTATTGGCGGAATGGTTCACTAAATCACTGTTACCCTCTATTGCTCATCATGTCACCATGGGTGGTGTAGTCACTGAGGAAGAGGCCATTTCTCAGGCTCAGTAGTTAGATTTCGTCTATTCCCAATCTGATACTTTGTATGAGTTAATCCCAAATGCTACCCGTGCAAATACCGATCCATCTAAATCGTCATCCACATCACATGTGGATGGAGTTATCAGCTCCGTCAAAACCCAATCTGTTTCTCAGTCAAATGGAACGACAAATCGATCTGCTCTGGAATCCACTCCCAGTTCGACCACACCCTCCTCTACCTCCCCCCAAACCCAAATATCTGAGGTGAATGTAGTTCAATCTGCCCCATCACAACAAACCAGAGGCAAGAAGAAGACAAAGAACAAAAACAAAAAGAATAATAGAAATGAACAACCGAAATCTCAAAACCCACCACCTACTAACGAAAAGCAACCACAGCGGAAACCGAAGTTCCCATGTATTATTTGTGGTGACGATCACTACACTCAAGACTCTCCACATCACAATGAAGTGGCCAAACTTTTCAAGGGGAATTCCCAACCCGTCGTGCTTACTCAACCTTTTCCACAACAACAATCTATGGTTGCTCAAACCCCCTCTCCAAGGGGATGTTCTAGCCATCCTTCCCATGATGAAGCCTCGCCAAGTGCCCATATTTACATGTTTAACGGGATTGATTTAACCACCCACTCTATGACATACGACACACCAGTTAAACCTGAAAAAGGAAAAGTCACTAACAGTAACGGTACTTTACCGGATCCATCACCATCCTCTGTTAGTCCTCCATCAGTAACTCCTCTGTTTGGACCACTTCAGATTGAGAAACCTACATTTGAATTTATCTTACGCCCTCCTAAGAGCATTATCCGTAAATCTACCTTTAATCCTAGTTCACGTGCCGCCCAGAACTACAACATTGTTGAAGATTTGGCTCAAGCACCATGTGTTATGTCTACGTTATAATTTCTACAGCACTACCCCAGTCAACGTAGAACGTTATTGGCTGTTATTGGCGTTGTTGATCCTGAGTCGTCCAACAATATCATGTTTAACCTAGACAATTATACATCTCGACTCTCCCACCAACTTGCTTTCCAAATTGATGTTGTTGTTCACAATCAAGTACAAATTCACTGAACTGTCTTGGATGAGGGAGCCTCTACTTTTGTCATGTCTTTAGCATGTTGGAAAGGTTTAAAATCACCCGCACTTAACAAATCCCAAACGATGTTACGTGCATTTGATGGGCAAGGTTTTCATCCCCATGGGATTTTACACTCCCTGTCCGTCCAGTTGGGCGGCAAAACCATCATTGTTGATGTCAAGGTGGTCGATGATCCCCTTGATTACAACCTATTACTTGGAAGAAGTTGGTTTTATGCTATGACTGTTATTGCTTCGTCGGTATTTCGATGTGTACAATTTCCTCATCAAGGAAAAATTGTCACTATCTATCAGTTAGATTTCTATAAACCCGACGCTCGCGCTCTCGCTACCAAAAATATTCCATTCTTGGGAGATCACAAGATCACGTATGAAAGCATTGGTTTTGGCTTGTTGAAAGACTCTAGCCTTATGGGTACCTTCCCTACACCACTTCCACCCACCACACATCATGTTTCCACCATCAACATGATTTTGACTACAGTTTACCAATCCTTGGAATCATCTGTCCCTTGGATTGTACCTTGTCCGTTGGAATTCGATGCACTAGGTGACACCATGCCACTTAGTCCAGTCGAAACCTCATACGTTTCTCTCCAATCCACCTCGCCCCCCTCGGATGACCAACATCTCTTGGCACCCGACAGTTACTCTATACCATCGTGGTTAAATTCCTTGACGTCTGCATTCAACTAAATTTCCCAAATTTTCCCTTCCGATGAATCTATAATGGAAATGCTTAGCATCGACGACATAACTTGGGATGATAGCCATCATCGATCCTCTTTTCTTCCACCTCTCGAAGAAATTCAAGAAGACATACACCCTGTCTTCCCTCCTGATGTTGTCGATTTTCGACAATCTCCCATCCTCACACAAGATACTCTTTCTGAGGGGAATTTGGGAAACATTTCATCTACGATCATTATCGACATTTTGGTCATGGAAGGTGTGGTGGAAAATATTAACCTTGGTGTTAATTGTTCACCTGAGGAAGTGGTCTCTTATACCGCTTTATTTAAAGAATTTCGCGATGTCTTCGCTTGGAGCTACGAAGAGATGCCAAGGATCGATCCATCGATCGTTGTGCATGAGATTAAAACCTACCCAGGTGTCAAACCTGTTCGGCAGAAACTCCGCCCAGTCCATCCTAAGAAGATTGCGGCTATTAAGGCAGAAGTTGAGAAATTATTGAAATCTGGCTTCATCTATCCTATCCCTTTGACAAAATGGGTTTTGAACATTGTTCTGGTTACTAAGAAGCAAGGGACCATTCATGTCTGCGTTGATTATAGGGACCTCAATAAGGCTTGTCCGAAAGACAACTATCCTACACCGTTCATCGACCAGATTAATTATAATTGTGCTGGTAGCATGATTTTCTCTTTCATGGATGGTTTCTCAGGGTACAACCAGATCGACATTTTACCTGTTAATCAGCATAAGGCAGCCTTCATCTGCCTGTGGGGAACTTTCACCTACTGGAAACTATCGTTTGGCCTAAAAAACGTTGGTGCCACTTTCCAGTGGGCCATGTCATACACTTTCCACAATATCAAACATATTGCGGAACCCTACCTCGATGATTTACCTGCCCATTGATCCGGATTATTTTCGGCACGAAATGAGATCGGAGATATAATAAAGAAATGCACAGAGATATCGCAGATATTCAATAATATAATAGAAATGTATCAAAGATGCAACCATAAACACAGATATACAGTAATACACGATTTCTATTAATGAAAGAAATGTACAGAGACTGTAAAAATACAGAGTGGAAGACTCGCTAGGACGCTGGTAGCTTATCTCTGAGAAGAGATGTGGCTGCTACTCGCATCCGTCAGAAGATGATTACAATGAGGCTCTAGAGGCCTTTTTACAATAGACGAGAATACCAAAAGTCATAGACATCCAAAAACCTAACCCTAGGAGATGAAGCGCCAAAAGTCATGTGGGCCCCGTTTGGGTAAGTGAGTACATCAACTTCCCGGGGTCGTAACTTTTGCATACGATCTCCGTTTTAGGCGTCTGATAGCTCGTTGGAAAGGTATCATCGAGCAGATTCATTTTGGGGGGCTCAATCATGCCTTTGGATATCATTGAGAACCTCGATCTCGAAAAACCTTCATTTGGACCCTCAAAATGGCCCTGAAAGTTAAAACCTGCTAAAAATAGTAAATTGCCAAAATTGCCAGAAAGTTGTTTTGAGCCATTTGGAAAAGGTGGGTGGCCACCGATATCCACCTGGATCACCCATTCATCCAATTGATCAGACCATTTTGGTCATCTACAGGATATTTTTCGTCGATGTCAATTCTACCCCATTCGTTTGAACCCACATAAATATATTTCTGTTGTCGAATCAGGCCAACTCCTCGGCTTTGTTGTCTCCAAGGACAGGATTCGGGTGGATCCCTTAAAGATTAGAGTTATCCTAGCTTTACCTCCACCTAATAATCTAACACAACTCCAAAGTTTGCAGGGGAAAGAAAACTTTCTTCGTCGTTTCATTTGTGACTACGCTGAGATTACCAAAGGATTTATGCGATTGTTGCAGAAAGACACCCCTTTCATCTGGGATGACACCGCTCAACGATCTTTTGCTGCTCTTAATCATGAATTGACCAATGCACCTCTATTGCATCCTCTGAATTATACACAGGACTATATCCTTTACATAGCAGCCACTACTTCCACTATTTCTATGGTGTTAGCTCAAGAGGACCCTCATGGCGAGGAACACACGATATATTATTTGAGCAAAAGTCTATCTGGTCCAGAGCTCCGATATTCACATGTTGAAAAGTTGGCTCTGGCAGTCGACATCGTTGTTCAGATATTCTATCATTACATTTTTCTACGCACCACCACAGTTATCGTGGACTCTAACCCCATGTATCACATTATGACACGTCAAGTTCTTGGGGGAAAATATTCTAAATGGATCGGCATCCTTCAAGAGTTCGAACTCGAATTTGTTAAGTCAAAAGCTAAAAAATATTTGGTGTTTGCGGAGCTTATCTATGACTTTCCCCATCCTGATGAAGATACTGAACCCAAAGATTCTCTCCCAGATGAGACTTTGTTCCTCATCAGCACGTCTGACCCCTGGTATGGAGATATCCTTCTTTATCTCCAAACCCAACGTTTTCAGCCTAATATCTCTCGTGAAGAGAGTCGTCGTATCCGCCATCATTCTCGTCGCTACCTTATCATCGGTGACACGTTGTATCGTCGTGGTATTGATACTATACTACAATGATGTTTGACCCATGAAGAGGTTGAACACATTCTTAATGACTGTCACCTTGGAGCCTGTGGCGGTCATCTTTCTGGGATGGCTACAGCTCAGAAAATCTTACGTGCCGGCTACTTTTGGCCCTCTATTTTCAAAGATTGTATTGAGGCAGTCAGAAAGTGCCCACCCTGCCAAGTTCTTCAAAACAAGGCACGCACCCACTCTGCTCCGCTGCATCCTGTTATTGCCATCAGCCCCTTTTCCAAATGGGGCATTGATTTTATGCAGTGTAAGCCTACGCCAGCCAGGGGGCACGATTATATAATCATCATCGTCGATTACTTTACAAAATGGGCTGAGGCTATGCCTACCTTTCTGAATGATGGCCATACTGCATCTCTTTTATTTTTTAACCACATAATCACTTGTTTTGGTGTCCCACATGCCATTGTCACTGATCATGGTTAACACTTTAAAAACCATATGATGAGTGAGTTGCATGCCAAGTTGGGTTTTCTCCATGAGAACTCATCGTCGTACTATCCTCAAGCGAATGGACAAGTTGAAGCCATCAACAAGGTCCTTAAAACCATGATTCAACGTATGGTAGGGGCAAACAAGACATCTTGGCATCTACAACTTTTTTCCGCTCTTTGGGCTTACCGTACTTCAATGAAAACTACTACTGGATTCACTCCTTTCCAGCTAGTATATGGCATAGAAGTTGTTTTACCAATCGAGTGCGAAATTCCCTCGTTGAAACTCAAAGTAGAACTCCTGCCTCACACTTCTATCGAAAAAGAACGCTTCTTACACCTAACTAGGTTGGATGAAACATGTCGTAATGTCGCTCTCGTTAACGTGACATATCAAAAGTGAATCAAGAATCAATACGACAAATCCGTCCACCCTCGTGATTTTGCAGAAGGACACCTGGTCCTCGTCTATGCCCAGGCTCGTGATAAGTTAGGGACAGGTAAGTTAGAGCCTCTATGGCATGGTCCTTACATCGTGAAACGTGTTTTACATAGAGGCACCTACGAGTTTGTCGACTACGACGGAATCTCCCTGGGTGAGCCCCGAAACGGGCTTTACCTTAAGAAGTATTATGCATAGGACATCTAGTATACGTGCTTTGTACACTATTGTATTTTTAGTTTGGTGTGTATTTTTCTTTTGCGTGCTTGAGTTTTTGCCTTAGCCACTTATATTTTGTCTTGTGTTTTCATGCGCAGATGACATCTTCCTTTCCTATCTTTGTCGGGTTTGCGGATGGCACTAGTCGACACACCCAGAATGTTGCTTCTGCAGCTTGGGTCGTTTACCACTCTGATGAGTTGGTGAGTTCTGGAGGTATTTTCTTAGGATCGAAAACTAACAACATGGCAGAATATCATGTTGTCATCGGACTTTTAACCGAAGCTTCCTCCCTAGGCGTTTTTCGCTTGATCGTCAACCTAGACTCCCAACTCATGGTCTGTCAACTTAATCGAATATACACTATTCGCAATCCTATCCTACTACTTCTCCACTTACGAGTTCGTCGTCTTGAATGAATGTTTGATTTTATCGAATACAAACACATACCAAGAGAACTCAATACCATTTTGGATTTGTTAGCTAATTACATCATGGATAGGTATCTCGCACATAGATAAGTTTTCATAAAGGAAACAAAATCACATCACATATCATCATGTAAATTAAAACGCATCACATAAAAGACATCACTATTTGCAAATCATTTGGTACTGTAAAAACTCAGAAATGTATATATATACGGCGTGACTGAAAATGTTTTGATTACATCAAAAAAGTACATAGAAAGGCAAAATGTTCGGTCCTCGTGCCCATAACATCGTCATAAAGACTATACAAAAAATATATGTGAGGTACTAATCCTCCCGCATCACATTGTGCTCTAAGTAACACACCACTGCTCGGGATACTCGTCTCAGTAGAGATTTAATACTCTCAGGGACTCCCATTTTGTATCTCTGCAAGTGCAAGGGTACGCCTTCCCTCTCAAGAGGAGGGATACCCGTCGTCAGACCTCAGAGGTTTGTCTCCACCTCTCGGAGATCCCCTGTTTCTACCTCATCAGCTGCTGCTATCTGAACATCCCCGTGATGTCCTAATGCCGGTATCTCTGCCGGACGTGTTGCTCCCCTATATTCATGAAGAAACGATACATCCGTTAGAAACTCTTCTATGTACCCAAAAAAAATATATATATAAGTTTTAAAATCAAAAAACACTTAACAAGATCATTTTTGGTTTCTTGCACCCAGTCCACCCCATCTGGAAGGACCAGGTCCATGCTTCCCCGGAAATCTACTCCGACATATGGAAAATATTCTATCACAATCAATTGGTGTCCCCGCCAAGCGAAGAAATCACCAGTGAATTTGAACTCTGAATCTGAGCCTAGTCTCAGAGACAGGATAGTCCATCGCTCCATATGTGGTTCTCCCACTGGTCCTACTGCTAATGCAATTTGAGGTTGCATCTGGGGAATGCGTTCTAAGAAGAATGAAACCGAGAATGAACCATACCCGAACTCCTTCTGTTGCCCTGCTCTGCATCTCGTGATCTACTCCTTCACATTCTGAAGGAACCATGCACTCCAATTAAACAGTGTTGGCTCTAGACATTGTAAACCATAGGCCACCTGTGATCTTGAAACTAGGTGCCCACTGGTACTTCCCGTGATACTTGTAATGGAAAACAGAATAGACTGAAGAGGTAGGTCCCTGATATCTTTGATTGTGATTCTACCTCCCACTAGTCTCACTCCTGGGACACAATCGTTTGTCAGGTACTCATCCACAGGTACAGGAAGTGCCTTATGTCTAGATAAAACTATGGGAGCCCCTCTTTTCGAGAGGTCGGTCAGGAAGTATACATCTTCCAACTTGATGGTGAGAAGTTGCGTTGCAATTTGGAACCCTTGTTCCACGACATTCCATAACCCGATCATATGCTCAAGAAGAAGAATCTCTTTCTTCATTTTTTTCATTTTGAAGAACTTGAGGAGACCACAATTTCTCAATGCGGCCCATGTTCGGGGACTTTCCAAAGTGGCCACATCATCAAGCTCGTGCTCTCTTTCTTTCCACTTGGTCATGATTATTGCTGAAGTCACCTGCAATCATCAACCACCAAAATTCATTAATCACGTTTTTTCGGCAATCTTTTTGTGTAATTGAAAAACTTTAAAAATAATTGTTTGCTTTGTCTATGAGGCCAACGCCCCTTTAACATGCACATCAGTGCACCAACGCAGCCCCACAGTAGCCACTAAGGCATTTTAAAACTTAGAATGCACTATTCACATTTTGAGAAAGCGTTGGCAATTTTTTTGGGCATTTTTTCTTGTGTTTTTGGGCAGCGCCCTCTTCACCACTACACGAGGGCATTGGCACACCTTTCATCATCTTGTAAGGGCGCTTTCAAAATCGGGCAGCACTTCCCCACTAAATCTAGAGGAGCACCGAGCCCTTTTGGGCGCTTGAGACAACCCAGCGCATCAATTTTTGTACCCAATCTTTGCCTAAAAAATAATTTTGAACCATACAAATGAAAGAAAGGAAGAATAGCACTAACCTGGTCCAAACGGCGAGGAAAATGGCTGACCGTAGCTCCGGCACCGAACAATGCAAGATTCCCCTCCAAAGCACAAATTCTCCACTGCTACAAATCTTTGCACAAATGAAATGGTAAATGATATTTTTACCCAATTTTACTATTATAAATTTCATTTTTGCTTAAGATATAGTTATTTTTGGGTTTTAAAAATATTTTGGAGGCCTTATTAATCCCCTGGAATGCAGTTTTGACACTATTGGCAAGTTTCGGAGCAGTTTCGTTCGTTTTTTTTCATCTTGTCACATTCACGAGCATAGTCTTAGTTCGTTCTCAAGCTCAAACACATAAGAACGCGCTGGGTAAACTTTTATCTATTTTTCATACCCGCATGGATACACGAAAAAAGAACCCCTTGGAGCCGTCTTTAAGCTCTTTTCAGACTCTCTAAATGTGAAAAGATTGTCAAGTGATCTTGCTTCCTTTCCCACTCTTTAAAAGGTTTGAAAGGGCGTCTTTTGAGTGATAATTTTCTCTTTTTCGGCCTCACGAGACTAACATTACAAAAAAGGACAACCCTGGAGTCGTCTTTAAGTCATTTTCAGACTCTCTAAATATGAAAAACCATCGACTTTACCTTCTCTGGACTCGTTAAACAATCATACTTTGAAGGGCCCATACGGGACCGAACCCTTACTTCTTCCAGTTCGTTAAACAAAGGAAGAGGGACTTACCGAAGGTGAGTTATATCGAGCATGTGTTACCCTCCTCGAGCTCGTTAAACTAAAAAGAGGTACTCGTCTATCTAGATAGGGAAAAAACTAAATGAAGCAAGACAAATAGTTTTTGAGAACATTACCAGTAATTCTTACAGTCGCCCTTGAACACGGCATTTTATCTGTGCACGCATTTCAATCCACTTAACCTCTACACTGAACCAATCCTTTGAGTTTCCTTACTCCTTTGGGTCACCCGACGAAAGTCACAGTATCCACTGCATTATCAAGTTTTGGTCCATGTCAAGTTTCTGTTGTCATGCCTCAGTGTTCAAGGGAAGTGTCTGCCTCAAGAGTCAACCATCACAAATACTTGTTTCAATACTCGTGTCAGTGCATGTTAATTTTATCCACCAGTTACATATATTTGTCGGTTTCATTTGGTTGATGGGGGATACACCAAGGCCCTCCTTCGACGAGTTTATTCCTGTCGATTTCAGCTCATTATCCAAGAACTAGACTTAGAAACCAGTTAGTACCTTGAGACCTGCATGCCTCAATGGAAGGCCTCCTCACATCCAACAGTGGGTTTACATCATTGACCTCTGATCGGATGATTCCACGGATGTTCGACTTTAGCTCATCTATTCACATTCGTTGGAATGTACTAGAGTACCTTGGGAATCATTGACATCAATGGTGATTTCCCTCGCGCTTGTTAACGGTTTACCTCATTGACTGGTAATCAAGTGGTTTCTTCCATGTTTGACATCAGGACATCTATTCACGTGGTTAGATTCATACTACATCAAGATCAGTAAGAAGACCCTGGGTTGAGTCATCACTCTTATATATACTTTGCCCAGGTTGCGAAGGAATTTCTTTTCAACGTTGACACATATACTGTTACATAGATCCACTTTGTATTGGTCGTGGTTATGTCTTGTTGTCTCATAGATCCACTGTGTATTCTTGGTGACTACAATCAGTTCAGGTCATAGGAGTATAGATCCACATTGTATCTTCAGTGACTATACCTTTTTGTCAATATAATTATGGATCCGCAGTGTATTTTATGGTGGCCATACCTTGAAAGTCTTTATCACTCAAGCATAGGTATGCCTGCCATAGGTTTGAAACATGTCATAAAATTTGTTTGGTGGTTATGTTCATCTTCTATCAGGTTCTCTGAGTCCATACCCTTGCTTGAAAAAGTCTACAAAGTACTTCAGTCATCAGTTCTCATCTTCTAACTTCGCACTTTGGGGGGCAATCTGTTACACATCAAAATTAATCATTACGATGATGGCCTAGTGTCGTCATTACCAAATGTCGCAAGTGTCGCATTTTGCCCACAAGTGTTACAAATATCATACTGTCATCTTGCCAATGTTGTGTCTCAGAAGACATTATCAAGAACACTTACAAGACACCTCAAAATACTGGTTTTGAAGAGGAGAAGTCATTTGGCAAAAAGTACAAGTCTTTTGCCACTCAGAAAACCACTAAAAAATCAATTTTGGAAGGCAACGCTCCCCTATACACTGTCAAGGAGTGCCAACGCTATGTGACCTCTTTTGGGGGAGCGTTCCAACGCTCTATGCCCCATTCTGAGGAAGCGCTGGCATTTTTGAGTGAATCTTTGGATTGTTGAGAGAAATCAGGGAAGAATCCCTTCATATCTGGAGTTGGTTGGGTTCGGATCTGAGGTCAAGGCTCGACTTTAGAAAAGATCCAACACTAAAGGAGAAGAATCCTCAACTTATCCCAAGGATCTCTTAAGTGGTTAGGCCTCTCCAAGCCTATATAAGGAGGCCTCTTCATGGTGAAAGGGGAGACATTGTGAAGTATCAAACTTATGATCTCATACGTGAGATATCATTGAAGCATCAACATTCTGTGTGGATTATTTGAGCAAGGGTCTGGACAAAGAGAGCTTGGTGAAGATGATGCACTACATCCATGGATGTAAGCATCACTTTTTTCTCATTAATATAAATCTATGCTTGTCATGTTTCCTTTAAAGTTTGTGTACATTTCATGAACATGTTTCTTTCATAGATTCATTATGAAGCTAATCATGGTAGAGTAGGAAGTATCATTGTTGTTTCTCATTGTACCACAGGACCTTCTGAAGAACTTGGAGATCAAGATCAGCCTGGATCGAGCAAGGACAAACGTCAGTAAAAAGGTATTTACTATTATTCCTTCCTCTTCTTTGATATTTTATCTTTATAAAAAGGAATGCCAGTGTCCACAATAGCACTTTCTGTCTTGGAGTTAGGAGTTTAAATCCCAAGAGAGAATCCACTTGTCCGCACGGGGATTTCTCTATAACCCATATGTGGCCAAGTGTCTTGAATGTTAGCAGATAAAAGTAGAACATCACCATCCGGTAGGTAAAATGAATCCCTTAATTGTACTTAACTAGAAGTGGGAAGAAATCGTGATAGATTTCCAAAGACTTCCAAGACCGATGATTATATCTTTCTAGTGGTTAACCAACTAACTAAGGTAGCACATTTCATTTCGATCAAGACTACTCATCAGGCATGTGACATAGCTTGTATCTTTATCCAAGATATGGTAAAATTACAAGGTGCACAAAAAATTATTGTCACATCGAGAGTCGAATTTCTAGTAGAATTTGTTCCAAAATTTGCACACAAAACTAAGTTTTAGTGTAGTTCATAATCCATAGTCCGATGGATAGATATAAAGAGTAAACCAAATCTTGGAAGATATGCTATGAATGTATGCAATGAACCAATCAAGGTGTTGGGAAGATTATCTTCCACATGGTTACGACTAACTTAAGAAGAGCCCATTCAAAGCCTTGTATGGATGGAAAGGTTGTCTTACTCAAATGATACCATTGTCCACATACATCTCATATAAACAATACCACCAACAATGCCAACACATCAACATGATACCACCAAATCTAGCCTATAAATCCATACATGCCCCCTTGAACGATTTAGTCCAATATATGTTGCACCTAACCGACTTAACTAACTCAAATGAATGTGTTCACGACTTCGCCCATAAAACAACCTCACCTTGGTCACCATTCATTTATCTAAATTTTATCAACTCCATCGGATCACCAACTCTAACTTCATCCCAACTTTTGCAATTCTCATTGTCACAATCATGTATGCATGTTTATATTTGTTATAACTACCAAGCCATCTTGAATTTGTCTCAAGTGGTGCAAGTGTGTGGACACTATTGTACCCAAATCATCTTACCAAAGGTCTCACCTTAGATGGCCAAGTTCAACAAGATGAACTCCATCTCCATGTTAGAAAGCCCCAAGTCTTTGCAGCTACTACACGAACGCAATGATGAATTATATCAAGCTCAGATAGTTGAATGCCATACTTAGGACGAGATAGGATGATCCAACAATGTGATGTAGAGCTTGGGCCCTACCAATCAAAGTACACAATGGAAACATCACTTACAACAACAATTGCATCAAACTCAACACAACATAAATTCATAACAATAATTTTACATCCTTAAATGGAAACAAAGATGATTTAAAAATATGAACTCATTACAATGCAAATACATAGGGCTAAGCATGTACTTCTAGGTTAGTATCTTCAATAATGGCCAAGGGATCATGCACTTCTCAATAGAGGACCAAAATCCCCTTTCTCTTAATTCTCATCATATTTAAAATAAAGGACTTGTAAGTTCCTTTATTACATGTGAACCCAATAACTTCATCTTCCAATTGAATACTAAGTGTACATATGAAATTTAGCCTTTCTGGAAATTACAAAATAATAATAATTTTATCAATTACAAGAATAATTGACTTGGAATAATTGAAAAATGTGAGAAAATCGAATTATGGGCATTAAAACTGAGTGCAAACCAGTCTTAGGCGGCTCAAAAAAATGCATGTCAGCCCATACAGGAGCACTCCACATGGAATCCACAAGTACTTTGCTAAATTAAACAACATTGTCTACAAAATCCATGTCTTAGATTTTCCAAATTATTCTTCAATTACACGCAATCTATCCACAAAATCAATGCTTTCACTATATTGACCAACTTTGACTAGTATTACTAAAATGCACACCCAAGCTTCATTACAAACCTAAATTTGGATTTTTAAGTTATTGTGTCTATCATGATTTGCTTGACCTTTCCATATGGTTATATTTGCAATCCCAACGCAAAAACTTTTAGTTGCATCAAAACATGAAAAACATGCTCTATTGTCAAGGAAGTGCAAATCACATTGACATGGCTTGGAAACGGGCACACCATAGTTCATAGAATCACCATTGACGACTTCCAAAAGCAAATGGATGTATTGTTTCACATGGTGCATCACTCTCAACTTTGACTTTCCTTGCAACTATCTTGAACTAAAAGTTATCAACCTCCAAAAATAACATTTTCATTATTTTTAACACTTGGGAATTTTGGAAAAATGCTCACCGAGGTAAAAGTATGCATGTTTTATGTGTTTTGAAGCATAGACATGACGTATAAGGATGTATTAAACCTTCTAATCTATTGATAACTCATCACAAATGAATGAAATACAAAATATACCTAATCAAATGCGGAAATCAAGGTTAGTGCATTGTCTAGATGAGGGATGCTCTTGCATCATAAAGGCCCTTACATTTGTTGGATCATGTTCTCATTAATGCCAATGATTGATTTCATTGATTGATGTCAAGTGATTGTCCAATCCTTGATGAGGAAAACTATTCTACTTGGAGAATAGAGATGAGAGTGTATTTGAAGACAATGGGAGCAGCTATTTGGAAGGCAACCATCGGTGGATATGTTCCATTGAAGAACAAGTCAAAGTTTGCAGCTCAAGGGGAAGGAAAGAAGAATGATGCTTTGGCTCTCAAGACAATTCTTAGTGGACTCTCAAGCCCTATCAAAGAGAGCATGGGACAATGCACTTCCGCCAAGGATCTATGGACAAAGCTAGAGGAGACATATCAAAGAAAGGAAGAGAAAGAAGAAATTGAAGACCACTCCATCAAGATCATCAAAGGTAAAGAATCATCAAAAACTCTTGAATGCATTATTTCTAGATGAGATTAGTAAAAGTTTTGAAACTATTGTCCATCTCAAGACCCAAATTGAAGAAGCCAAAAGAATAGAGGAACTATTGAAGATTCAAATAAATGAAAAGGAAGATTCATGTTGCAAGTTAGAA
>ML812378.1:15472-25530 GCA_009831015.1 Picea engelmannii
GATCATTGCAATGGGACATCACCCTTAATGAATGTCAGAATGTAACATAACCATTGAGGAACATAGTGTTTTCTCATATAACTAAGCCAAGCTGAAAGTAACAACCTAGCATAGCCAATGAGGAATGTTTGAATCAACATAACTATTGAGGAATGTCGACCATGGTCAAACATGGCCATCATTTTCAACCACAATCAATCATAGTCGAGCAAAATCAAACATAATAAAATACAATAAACCATGGTCATCCAATGCCATCATGGTCAACCGTGGTCGATCATAGTCAACCAAATTCAATGTGACATAACCTTTGATGAATATCATAATGCAACATAATCATTCAGGAACCTAACAATTCAATATAAATTAATCAAACTAAATGTCAAAATGTGACATAATCATGGAGGAACATCACAATTTAACATAATCCTTGAGGAAAGTCACAATAGGAAATAATAGTTGAAGAAAGACACAACGTGAAATGAATGTCATTATGTGACATAACCATTAAGGAATGTACTAAGTTGACATAACTCAACCAAGTTGAGCATCACAATAGATGTAACCATATTATCAACCTCTTAGTGTCACAATGTGAAATAAAATTTAGTTCAACCATAACACTAACTTTGCTAAACAATATTAAACCATGTTCAACAATATCAAACGATGTTGAACAACAGTCAACCATGGACAATTTATTTTTTAAACACATACATTATATTTTAGTGAATTTAAATAAACGTATTTATATATCATCATAACAATGAATAAATCATTATCAAATATCACAATCTTTATTCAAATTTAATAATTTAATGGTCATCCATAGTAAAACACGGTCGACCATTGTCAACCATAATCATCCATAGTCAACCATAATCATCCATTATCTGTTTTGCATACCTTTATTTTCTTCTCTGTCTGATTTTCTACCAGAGCCTTAAACTCTTTAAATTTATCAAATACCTCAGACTTCTTTCTAAGAAAATAAATCCATGTGTTCCTTGAAAAATCATCGATGAATGAAACATAATACACAGATTTACTTAGGGATGGAACGGGAACAGGTCCAAACACATCATTGTGTATCAACTCTAAGACCCCCTTTGCTCTTGTAGCACTAGATGGGAATCTTAGTCGATTTTGTTTACCATATATGCAATGTTCACAGAAATCAAAATCCAGAGTGCAATTAAACATACCTTCAACCATACCTTTACCGTGTAGTGTTTGAAGGCCCTTTTCTCCAATATGTCCCATTCTTTGATGCCACAGCATGGTCTTCTTTTCAGGGATGATATTGGTCTTGTCTTCTTTATTTGTCTTCTCAAGGACAACATAACTATTACACTCATTAGTATAAGTGATTCACAACAACTTGTACAAATTTTCACATCGAACTCCCCTCATCAACACCATTGCTCCTCGTACCATCTTGCAAGTGTTATTTCCAAATACAGTATCCACTCCTTCATCATCCATTTCGCTTATAGATATTAGGCTCCTAGATAGTTTTGGAATGTGCAGAACCCTAGGGAGAGTTCTAATCCTTCCATATTTTAGCAGCAACTTAACCCTTCCACATACCAAGATGTTTGCTATCGAGTCATCTCCTACGAATATGTCACCACCATAATATTTTTCATATTCAGAGAACCACTCCCTGTGAGGAGTCATATGGTATGACACACCTGAGTCAATCAACCATACATCAATGTCTGCATGTGTACTTGTAGATGCTAGGTAATCATCAACTCCTTCTTTAGTGGAGGTTTTCGCCTCTATGGAAGAGATACTATCAGATCCCTTTGGTTTTTCAGCCTTCTTAGACCTGCAATCTTTCTTATAATTCCCTATTTTACAACACTTATAGCATTTCCTCAAAGATTTTTTTGGATAATTAGATCTACCTGTAGATTTAGGTCTCCACCCTAAATGCCTACCAAGGTTCTTGTCTTGGGTACGCCCTCTTACAAACAAAGCATATGTGTTGTGACCATCCATGCTTTTTTTCCTCATCTCTTCAGATAACAAGGGTGGCCCTGCTTGGCACCACCACCACTCTCGACACTGTCGGATTTCAACTAGGAACCACCTCGCTTCTTCCATATGGAGCAGTTACAATACATTTTTGAGCTCATAATACATATTATTTATCAAATTCATCGAGACACCCTCGTGCATTAGAGAATTGACATGTTGTACAAGGCCTACTCGAACTCACCAGCAACCCAGATGTGTCCTACTTGTGTGAGGCCATTCATGCTCCATCCCAGGAAGGACCCCCTCAGCGGTGACTCGAGCGACACGGCCTCGATTGAAAATGGGTAATTTACTTGGTTTGGCTATCACGAGCATTCTCAGCTCGGCTCCTTGCACTGTAAGAAAGAATTTTTATAGTTATGTCTTTGATTTTTAGTCTATGTCCTCTGTTTGTCTTGGTTTCCTAGCACAATGTTGCACAGACTCGAATGGGCCACCTGCCTTGGTTTTCATTCGATAGGGAAGATGATGGATTGTCATTTTTGATAATGACATCACTATCTGTCACCTTCTTCGGTTTCTGCTAATTTGGTGGAACAACACAATACTAGATTTTATAAACTAACATAAGCTTTAAATAGAACGTAGAACCAAAGAACATTCAACAATGAAAAGATTAGATAATCACAACCTTGGTATAATGAAAATTTAAATATCAAACATTCGCTTTATTTTAATGTAAAGTAGGTAAACCAATTAATTCTCCAAACAATAAACAATCATCATCCCATTTTCATACTAGAGTATATCATCATCAAAAGTTAGTTAAAAGAATAATAAAGACAAAATAATATATTTAATAAGTTTTGTTTATAGGTTTTATTTTGTATTTTAGGATGTTTTATAAAATATATTATTTTGTATTTAAAAAATTAATATTAAAGATGTTTAATTAATTTAAAATAAATTATTTTTATTTATTAATTTAAAGAAGAGAAAGAAAAATTATTTTATAATATATTGAATTCTATAAATTATATGAAAAATTAAAACATAACCTTTTATTTTTGTTAAAATATAATGAATATATGTATTTAAGAGAATTTAAAATATTGATTAATAAAAGAAACGTGTTATATAATAAATTAAAAACTAGTGTAATAATATAATGAATATACGTGTTTAAGAGAATTTAAAATATTGATTAATAAAAGAAATGTGTTATATAGTAAATTGAAAATTAGTGGAAATCACCATTTTATATTAAAAAGATAAATAAGATATTAATATTATAATTTTTTTTTAGAAAGATCTAAATTTTTTTTTAGGGAATATATATATTTTTTTAAATAACTTTATAAAAATTTAATAATTAAAATTATTTTAAAATAAACTAAAATTTAAAAAATAATTCTAAAATAAATCTTTATTTTTATTTTTTTTAAATGTTACTTAATGGTTTAGTTATAAATAAATGTTAATTTACATTTTTTTTTAAATGTTACTTATATTATATTATACCATGAAGATAGCTTAATGGGCTAACTCTACTTGTTGAGTATTATGAATTCAAAATAATAATTATTATCAAAGTTCCTATAAATATAAATATTGTACCTCACTCCATTTCCATTCTCATAAAATGTTATACCATAAAAATATAAAATGATAAATTTTGAATATAATAACTATAATAATTATAGGATATATTTAAAAAATATAAAATGATATTTTATTTTAAAAATTAAACTATTAGAGTATGTTTAAAATATAATTTAATTAGTTTAATTCGTTTAAATTAAGTGAGATAATTAAATATGATGGTGATGATTATGATGGTGATTAAAGTCCAGTAAGACCGATATAACAATAATGTATTTTTAAGGTCAAGCCAAGCTATATACCAAATTGGTGTATGAAACCCCTTGTTTATGGGACAAGGGACATGGAATACCAAATCTAAAATATAGTTATAATAATATATTAAGTTTAAAATGCCCCAGATGGGGTGACACATTGCGCAACATTTCCATCTGGTATAGTGCCTAGCCAAGGTTTAAATGCGGCAGGTCGTTCACCATCTATTCAACATTAACGATGGGAGCAGGCCATTACAGTAGACCTCCGGGTGAGCGACTTCTCCCTCGCGTGAAAGGGATATCACTGCAATCATTAAATATGGCAGATTTAAAGAGAAGCAAGGTGCCGTCATCCCACAAGAATGTGAAAGCAAAGAGGTCTGGTCACAGTCGTCTCATCCTTGCTCTGCAACTCCCTGTCGACTATAAGCTCTGGTGGGCTTCTCTATGCATCCTGTCCTTGGTGATTTTTATGAGCCCTGGTGAGTTTTACACTCACTCCTCTTCCACGATGGTTCGAGAATGAGGTAAGACTCATCAAGGGTTGGATTTGCACACCCATGTTGCTCATCGCCAGAGGAGACAGCATATGGAAAGAGCACTCTCGCTGGCCAACTCCATTCTTCATCAAAGAGAGAGGGTCACCCATATCACACTCCATCCTCCTACAATTGAGTCTGCAATGAAGAATATCACTCACACCCCACCAACACTAGATAATTGGCAGTGCACAGACATTAAGAAAGAAGAAAATACCCCAACTGTGCTTGAAACTCAAGCTGGAAGTAGCTTAAGGGGAAAGATTGAAGAGGATTTCCCAACCTGCTACATAGAGGAAATACCATACACGGAAGACACCCCGACTGCCCTGGAGCCTCAGGCAAGAGACAAAACAAGGGGGAGGCTCTTTGAGGATCTCCCAACGTACTATATTGAGGAAGTGCCTTACATGGATGTGGTCTCGCAGAGGACCTGTGCAGTAATGGTGCACCACACAGACTTCGCATCCATGGATAAAGATGAGGCCAGTGCAGAAGCAGAGAAGGGTAACCCAGGCGAGGCAGACACAAAAGGAATGCATGCACTCTACGGTGCCCATCCACCATTCCTCCATGCGGCACACCTGGAACTAGTGTTTGAACTCCGAGGACAAATGGCAGACTAGGAGCATAGAGCCATCCTAATGGGACATCGTTTGGATATGCTTCTGGATGCTTACTCCAATGCCCCGACGAATTGGAAATTCCCAACGTGTGCTCAGTCGTTTGTCATTCAGGCCAGAGCAGCATGGCAGGAGGACGAGGACGAAAGGTCACCAAGTATTTTATCTTGTCTTTAGTAGTCTGATTTTTAATCTTATTGTTTAGAGTCCAGATGATATATTGCTATCTTTCCTAGTTTCCTTCAGGCAAGATAGATGGTGAAATAATATTTTGGTTTTTTTCCTAGAAGCAACATACGTGCCCCAAATTGTGTTGGTTTCCGATAAAATGGCGACACATTTGGTGGAAAAAGTACCACTGTATCACCCAAAACACCTACACCACCCAAAAAACGTACGTGCGATGTACTCATGGATGCCTCAAAACACGTGGCTTTGTGATGCCTCAAAACACGTGGATTCGTTGGGATTTTATGCTTTTGAGTGTTCTTACCAGAAATCAGGCTTTTTGGATGGTCTATTGATTAGATTTTGTGGTTTAATGACTGCTTGTGCTTTTGTAACGACCTTAGTTTAAGATTTTGTCACTGCCTGAGACGGTCTATTGATTAGATTTTATTCTTTTGTGACTGGCCAAGCTTTTGTGCTTTCGTAACGACTTAAGCTTTAGCTTTATTTTGTGCTTTCGTAACAACTTAAGATTTAGCTTTTGTGAGTGCTTTCGTAACGGCTTAAGCTTTAGCTTTTGTGAGTGCTTTCGTAACGGCTTAAGCTTTAGCTTTTGTGAGTGCTTGAGCTTTTGTGCATTTTTAACGGACTTAGAAGCTTTAGCCTTTGTGACTACCGTGAGATGGTCTGTTGATTAGATTTTTGCTTATGTGAGTGGATGATCTTTTTTGACTGTTGGTTCATTGAGCATTCATTTTCGACGTCGAATGTTAATTAGATTTTGTGCTTATGTGACTGCCTGAACTTTTGTGACTACTGGTTGATTGAGCATCCCCTTTCGGTGTCCGATTTTGGCTGCCTGATCTTTTGTGACTATTTTGTGACTACTTGAGAGATCGAATTCGTTATGTTTGAGGTTAATATTAGCACCCGAGGGTTGTAATTCACGTATTGTCTGCCATTTTTGGACAGCTGAGAAATATGATGGTTACATGGATCATTTAACATCAACTTTTAGTTTGATGTGCCACCAAAATGTAGGGAATCTTCTTTGCAGAACATTGAAATGATTGCGGGGATGAAGCCGACTTCTTTGCAGAGGGTTGAAACAGTTTGCCAGGCTAAAGTCCACTTCTGGCTACATCATATATGGAAGACAAACATGGGAACCATACCTGGTTGTAGCTAAGGTGAGCCAATATGTTTTATCCGATTCATAGCTTCAAACAAGTAATATCCATTCATCTCTTATGTATATCAAACAAACTTTTCGAATGGCATTTATGTTTCAGGGCTCTAAATATAAGGAATGCACATATGTCAACAAAATTGGTGTATCTGCCATAATTTCAATCTCTAAAATGTGCAATTTTGTATCATCTCATGTTTCACCTTGTTGTTGAATGTTTCTTAGTCTACAATTGGTTGAAAATCCCACATCACATGTATTTAATTCGTTGATTTATTTTTGAAAACGTTTCTTCTTCACCTTAATGTTTCTTTACTCTGTAATTGGTTGAAAATCCCACATCACATGTATTTCTTGTAATTCGTCCATTGTTTTCTTAAAACATTTCTTCTTCTTTTCTAGATGAATACAAAGAGAAAGCATTTATTGTTTTTCCTGACTGAACAAAAATAGAAAAGATAGGCAACATGTGATAAGGAATTTTCTTTTTTTCTAAAGCAATGGAGATATTAGTAGTATGAAATAGTTTTCCTTGTCATTGTGTTGATCTTGCCTTGCCAGATAAAGATCGAGAATTAGGAGAAAATCACGCGGAGATTAAGATCTCATAGTTTTCCTTGTCATTGTGTTGATCTTGACTTGCCAGATAAAGATCTAGAATAAGGATAAACTCACGTGGAAATTAAGACTTCGAAGAAGTTAAAACATGGGAGGACATTGCTTGGTATACAGTTTTCAATTTTAAAATTTTTGTTGGGATGTTTCGATTTTATAAATTTGTGTTGTTAGTGTAGGCTTTCAGGATTCTAAATAGGATGTAATGTTGGGAAATTTTATAGCTGATGTGAAGATCATAGAAAGGTTTTAGGTACGAAATTAATTACTAATTTATGTATCCCAAAATGGAACCCTAGATTCATGTGAATTTTTTTTTGTATGTGTTAGGGTCATTTTGAACGGACTGCTGGACCATAACCATCTATTTTTAAATGGAACCCTATATTCATGTGAATGTTTTTTTGTATGTGTTATGGTCATTTGAAGTGACTTCTTGACCATCTATTGTTAGAATTAAATTTCTTTATTAATAATTAGTTACCATTCCAAAATCAATGCCCACACTTATATTTCTCTCCGTGATGCTCTTTCTCTTAAAACATTTTGCTATTAAATTCTAGACATGGTATTAGCAGTGACTTCAAACTCAACTAGTCCATTAGCAAGGATCTCCTCAAATTTCTAGATTCTCTTCCTAAATAAGCTGTCTGATCCATTTATTCTCAACAGATGGTAGTTAAATGCAACGTTCGAACCACTGGTGCCCTCCGAAATTTCGTTCACTTTTACCTCTTGTACCATGATAATTATCCATATAAATACATGTTTCTTGCAATTTCAAGCGATCAAGGTATAACTACCCGGAACACATAATCGGTTGTCACAAACAACACCAAGAGTAACAGATTTTAAGGTATAAGAGTAACATCTTGCTAAAATTATTTTAGTTAAAATGTATACAAAAAACTAAACCAAAATAGAAGAGATATTTTAAATATATTCAAGAGATTGATTATAATTACACAAAGCTTCACATTTACTATGTTCATCACATAAAATAAGGTTACTTCATAGCTCAAAAAAAATACAAATAAAAAATAAAAATAGGAAATATTAACTGCAATTAATTTGTACATTTGTGACAGTCCTGTATACATTGACTGTCAGTGTAAGTCCTCTTGCACGATTTTCATTGCTCTCAGTGCTTACACTTCTATTTCTAGTCTCTTCTGTTCTCGTCCCTCAGACTCTCGCAATCTTTTGTTTTCCTCCGTCAGTCTCTCGCAACATCGTTTCAGATTCTTGGCTCCAGTTCCTTTTGTTTCAATTTAGTTCTGCATATAGTAAATAGATTAATTACCCCGAGAAGAGAAAGATCTCAGATTCTGGAACTGACGAGATAGCAAATTTAACTTGTTCGACAACACAGACTTAAGCGTCTGCAAGTTTTGTAAAAGTAAACTATAGAAATCCATTTTATCATTACGCCACTGTTATGGTACTCAATGTACTCTCTTTTCATTTAAATTGCACTTAAATATACCCTCCTTCTTTTGATTGAAACATCAATCCATCACTGTTATGGTACTCATTGTACTCTCTTTTCGTTTAAATTGCACTTAAATATACCTTCTTTCTTTTCGTTGAAACTGCAAACTCATTGAGTAGACGGTTTCACTGCAATTTCAAGTTAGATAATCCAGTTAAATATAATGGATTGGGACAATTCTTATTGCACTCGACTATGAGATAAATGCAAGAATTAAAAAGACATAAAATAAAAATTTATAGCAGGTGGTCTTTTAAAATAATGATAATAATTTTTTTTTCATTTATAAAGTATTTCAAATTGACTATTTTTAATATATATCTATCATTAATGTATAATAGATCTAACTATTTAAAGAAAAAAACTCTCTAGTAACCTATAAACTAAACTGAATAGCTTGTGTTGAACATCCATGTGAGCATATCAACCTAATCTTTGGTGAGGTCATTGATGTCCAACCTATAAAATCCATCTAATAGTTTGATGTCAAACCTTTAAAATGATACATTCCAATGATTAATTCAGTGACTCAATCATTAATTCATTGACTCACTAGGTGTTGTTGTTTGCTTAAAGACAGTGTTATTACCTATTAAAATAAGATCGGTGATACATGACTATATATTCATTGATTCCATCGTAGCAATGCACTTCAGTGATAATCTAACCTAAACTGAATAACCTGTGTTGAACATCCATTTGCACATATCAACCTAACCTAGGGTGAGGCAATTGAATCGCCTCTCACAAGCTCTAACATTATAAGGAGTCTCTTCCATGTTTACCTTTACTTATATACGGGAAAAGAAAGTATTTATTTCATACTGGAAATACTTGCTTTGCTTTCATACTGGAAGTACCGTGCCATAATGGTTTATTTACTTTCAAAGTTCGTTGTATTTGGAAAAAGAGGAGAGTTGTTTGAAGTTTAGTACATGCCCTAAATCTTACTCCATGCCTTAAATCTAGCATGCGAATTTATGAGTTGTGTTTATTAATGGATGTAGATAGTTCCTTGTTCCTCAGAACATTTGCCTACCCTAAGACCTTAAGTGGTCAAAATGAATGAGATGAATCCTGGGCTTGAGTGTTGCTTATGTGTCCTAGAGGTCCTAACCATGCAAGATAGGTTGGGTGGCTAGTTTTTTATTACTCAATGATGTGGTTGATCATTTATTGTATTTTCTTCAGTTGATTGTGTTGTGTTTAATTGTGTCGGTGTTTATGTTTTTGCATTGATTATGTGTCGTTGTTAATTATGTTAATGCGTCGAATGTGCCATTATTACTTTATTATGATTTGTATCTTGGGATGTTATTAATTATTTCATGACGATATTAATTTTGTAATGCATAGATATTTGTTTTTTTACCTATTGTACATCAATGTTTGTTGTCGTAATAGAGGGGCGTTACAGATTGGTAAGCATTGTAATTTGTACTTATACTATATATGAATTGAGATAATTCTATATAGCCATTGAGGAAAATTACGATGCAACCTAACACTTATGGAATCTTGCAGTTTGGCATAACCCTTAATGAATTTCATCACGCAACATAACCATTGAAGAATACAAAAAATTAT
>ML812378.1:39098-53624 GCA_009831015.1 Picea engelmannii
TTTATTTTTTAAACACATACATTATATTGTAGTGAATTTAAATAAACGTATTTATATATCATCATAACAATGAAGAAATCATTATCAAATATCACAATATTTATTCAAATTTAATAATTTAATGGTCATCCATAGTAAAACATGGTCGACCATTTTCAACCATAATCAACCATACTAAACCATAATCATCCATTATCTGTTCCGAATACCTTTATTTTCTTCTCTGTCTGATTTTCTACCAGAGCCTTAAACTCTTTAAATTTATCAAATACCTCATATTTCTTTTTAAGAAAATAAATCCATGCGTTGAACCTTGAAAAATCATCTATGAATGAAACATAATACATAGATTTACCTAGGAATGGAACAGGAACAGGTCCAAACACATCACTGTGTATCAACTCTAGGACCCCCTTTGCTCTTCTAGCACCAGATGGGAATCTTACTCGATTTTGTTTACAATATATGCAATGTTCACAGAAATCAAAATCCAGAGTGCAATTAAACATACCTTTACCGTGTAGTGCTCGAATGCCCCTTTCTCCAATATGTCCCAGTCTTTGATGCCATAGCACGGTCTTCTTTTTAGGGACGATATTGGTCTTGTATTCTTTATTTGTCTACTCAAGGACAACAAAACTGTTACACTCATTGGTATAAGTGATTCACAACAACTTGTACAAAGTTCCACATCGAACTCCCCTCATCAACACCATTTCTCCTCATACCATCTTGCAAGTGTTATTTCCAAATACAGTATCCACTCCTTCATCATCCATTTTTCTTACAGATATTAGGCTCCTAGATAGTTTTTGAATGTGCAGAACCCCAAGGAGAGTTCTAATCCTTCCATATTTTAACAACAACTTAACCCTTCCACGTCCCAAGATGTTTGTTGTCGAGTCATCTCCTAGGAATACGTCACCACCATCATATCTTCCATATTCAGAGAACCACTCCCTGTGAGGAGTCATATGGTATGATGCACCTGAGTCGATCAAGCATACATCAAGGTCTGCATGTGTACTTGTAGATGCTAGGTAATCATCAACTCCTTCTTCAGTTGATGTTTTCGCCTCTGTGGAAGAGATACTATCAGATGCCTTTGGTTTTTCAACCTTCTTAGACCTGCAATCTTTCTTATAATGCCTTGTTTTACCACACTTCCAACATTTCCTCAAATATTTTTTTGGAGAATTAGATCTACCTGTAGATTTAGATCTCCACCCAGAAGGCCTACCAAGGTTCTTGTCTTGGGTACGCCCTCTTACAAATAAAGCATCTGTGTTGTGACCATCCATGTTTTTTCACCTCCATCTGTTATGATGATATTTGCAAAGAAATCTTTCTATGTTAAATTTAACATTATTTCCACTATCCTAAATAAAACTACCTTATTTATCTTTTCAAATAGAAAAAAAAATCAAAATATATCTTACATTAATCTTAAATGGATCAGTGATTACTATATTACTATATACTATATTTATTTATTTGAAAGATTAAGTAAGATACTAAATTATATATTACTATATATTATATTTATTGATTTAATTTTAAAAATTACATACGATACTAAATTATATACTATAGTTACATAGTTATTGATTATGTGATTAATTACTTTTTCTAATATTTGAATTAAAATTCATACATAAAAAATTATAACATAATTGCATCAGCCGTTTCATTACTTTATATGTAAAATTTTCAATCAAAAGTAATCACGAGGGGACATGAACATCTAATTGCTCCCATCATTACATATCCCCATTGGTGAAGGTAGAATGATGAAATCTTAATCACCCAAAACACCTACGCCACCCAAAATACGTACCTGCGATGTACTCATGGATGCCTCAAAACACGTGGCATTGTGATGCCTCAAAACACGTGGATTCGTTGGGATTTTATGCTTTTGAGTGTTCTTACCAGAAACCGGGCTTTTTGGATGGTCTGTTGATTAGATTTTGTGCTTTAATGACTGCTTGTGCTTTTGTAACGGCCTCAGTTTAAGCTTTTATGACTCCCTGAGACGGTCTATTGATTAGATTTTATGCTTTTGTGACTGCCCAAGCTTTTGTTCTTTCATAACGACTTAAGCCTTAGCTTACTTTTGTGCTTTCGTAACGGCTTAATCTTTATCTTTTGTGACTACTTGATTTTTTGTGCGTTTGTAACGGACTTAGAAGCTTTAGCTTTTGTGACTGTCATGAGATGGTTTGTTGATTAGATTTCGTGCTTATGTGACTGGATGATCTTTTGTGACTGCTGGTTGATTGAGCATTCATTTTTGGCGTTCGATGTTGAATAGATTTTGTGTTTATGTTGATTAGATTTTTTGCTTATGTGACTGCCTGAACTTTTGTGACTACTCATTGATTGAGCATTCATTTTCGGCGTCCGATTTTGGCTTCCTGAGCTTTTGTGACTGATTTGTGACTGCTTGAGAGATCGAATTCGTTATGGTGGAGGTTAATATTAGCACCCAAAGGTTGTATTTCCCGTTTTCTCTGCCATTTTTGGATAGCTGAGAAATCTACTGGTTACATGGATCGTTTAACATCAACTTTTCCTTTGATGTGCCACCAAAATGTAGGGAATCTTCTTTGCAGAGGGTTGAAATGATTGCGGGGATGAAGCTGACTTCTTTGCAGAGTGTTGAAATAGTTTTCATTGTTAAAGTCCACTTATGGCTACATCATATATGGAAGACAAACATGGGAACCATCCCTGGTTGTAACTAAGGTGAGCCAATAAGTTTTATCCGATTCATAGCTTCAAACAAGTAATATTCGTTCATCTCTTATCTATATCAAACAAACTTTTCGAATGGCATTTTCGTTTCAGAGCTCTAAATATAAGGAATGCACATATGTCAACGAAATTGGTGTATCTACCATAATTTCAATCTCTAAAATGTGCATTTTTGTTTCATCTCATGTTTCACCTTGTTGTTGAATGTTTCTTAGTCTGCAATTGGTTGAAAATCCCACATCATGTATTTAATTTGTTGATTTATTTTTGAAAACATTTCTTGTTCACCTTAATGTTTCTTTACTATGTAATTGGTTGAAAATCCCACATCACAGGTATTTCTTGTAATTCGTCCATTGTTTTCTGAAAACATTTCTTCTTCTTTTCTAGATGAATATAAAGAGAAAGCATTTATTGTTTATCCTGACTGAACAAAAATAGAAAAGATAGGCAACATGTGATAAGGAATTTGCTTTTTTTCGAAAGCAGTTGAGATATTAGTAGTATGAAAGAGTTTTCCTTGTCATTGTGTTGATCTTGCCTTGCCAGATAAAGATCGAGAATTAGGAGAAACTCACGCGGAAATTAAGACCTCATAGTTTTCCTTGTCATTGTGCTGCTCTTGACTTGCCAGATAAAGATTAAGAATAAGGAGAAACTCACGCGGAAATTAAGACTTCGAAGAAATTAAAACATGCGAGGACGTTGCTTGGTATACAGTTTTCAATTTTAAAAATTTTGTGGGGATGTTTCGATTTTAGAAATTTGTGTTGTTAGTGTAGGCTTCTAGGATTCTAAATAGGATGTAATGTTGGGAAATTTTATAGCTGATGTGAAGATCATAGAAAGGTTTTAGGTACGGAATTACTTACTAATTTCTGTATCCCAAAATGGAACCCTAGATTCATGTGAAATTTTTTTTGTATGTGTTACGGTCATTTTGAACGGACTGGTGGACCATAACCATCTATTTTTAAACGGAACCCTATATTCATGTGAAAGTTTTTTTTGTATGTGTTATGGTGATTTGAAGTGACTGCTCGGCCATCTATTTTTAGCATTAAATTTTGTAACATCCCGCTCTAGTGCATTGAGAAAACTTATTTTTGAGGACACTTGATCGCAAGTGATCTGGACTTTTATGATGTTAAAATGCTTATGCTTGATTATGATGCGTTATGATAGTTGACTTGATGTTTTACTGACTTGACATAGACAGGTTCTATTGACTCGGTTTTAATGAGTGTGCAGGGTTTTGGACCTTGAGGATGTCGAGGCATCGATGGAACCCCTTGGACTCTGGATTGAGTCAGAGAGTGTGTTATTTGGGTTGCTTTATTTACTGTGATATTTCATTTGATTTGATGATATGATGTTGACATTTCTGACATGATTGTTGATGATGCAGGCTGACAATAGCTTTCCAGCCAGACTCACATGTGGAGTAAAGACGCCACACAAGAGTTCCAGAGAGGTTGAGGGAGAGGGGTGGACAACAGCCCTGCCACCGCCTACTAGCACTCCCGTCGTGGCTCGACCTGTAGGTTAATGATTACCTAGTTCGAGAGGATCCACGATGCCATGAGGGAAGACTGCGACAGTCGCTCATGATGATTCTAAGGGGCGTGCAATAAGGTGGGGGCCTTATTCCTTAGAGCCCTTAGTCTTCCACAAGTTCACCTGACGGAGTGTTTACTCCAGGGGTTATATATGTCTACCAATCAGTTAAGTTGGCAAGTCACACCCTTGGAGCACGTGGTGCATCCTGAAGGGAACGTCGCACAAAAGAAACACAAGAAGTGAGTGGCACCCTTGGGGCATGTGGTGCATCCTGAAGGGCACGTCGTGCAAAGGAAACGAACGAGGCGAGTGGCACCCTTGGAGCACGTGGTGCGTCCTGAAGGGCATGTCACATTGATGTGGATGAAGGAGACAAACCTAAATATCCCTAAGACAATAACGCCTTAAGAAATCCTCAAACAACTTCCCTAACCCAGTGTCGCCCAGTTCAGAATCTAAGTACTAAGTCTAAAACTTTTAGGGTAAAATTTTAGTCTAACCTTAAGAAGAGACCCTGGAATAAAAATAACAATTTAAACAAGAACCCACCTAAGTAATAGTTGGGTCTTCATAAAATTCTTGGGGTGATGACGAGGGTAAGATTTAAATTAAAACTAATGGTTTAAAATTTTACAAAGAGGAAATTAATTCCTAACTTGTGGAAGAACAAAAGATATTAAACAAAAGATTCATTAGCGCATTTACCTTTTCGGTTTAAAAAAAAAAAAAAGGGATTAATAAAAATAGGGAAACAAAGTAATAAAGGAAACTTAGACAATTAATAAGTAATAAAATTATTTAACGGGGTAAAAAAGTTATGCATTTAAAAATAAAATGAAAAGATTAATTAGCGCATTTCCCTTTTTGGTTTTAAAAAAAAAGAAAAAAAAGAAGGGATAATATAAATAGGGAAATTATGTAATAAATGAAACATAGACAATTAATAAGTTAAAGAAAATAATTTTGGAGAAACGTAGGGGATGAGTGACACTTGTAAGACAGAGAATTTCTAGAGGGTTTTTCTTTAAAACTTAAATTAAATGTGTTGAGGGCAAGGGGGGTCTCAAAATTCTATAAAAGAAAGGTAAATGAGGAAGATGAGGGGGGTTATGAGCGTAAGGTTATGCGACAGGATTTGGACTGGACTGATTGCTTGTGAAGAGTTGGGATTTTCTCAGCTTGTATTGGAGTGGTAGCTCAGCCTTGCGAGGAGAGCTAGGAAGCTAGGCATACCTTCTGGATCGTGTCGCCCCTTTGCGTCTCGGGGGGCTAAGGGGGAAGCAGAGTACCCCTAGCATTGGCTGGGAGGTACCAATGTAGTCTCAGCGGTCGACGAGAGGAGGCGGCATGGAGCGTGGCACGTCATTCGGAGCGGGTGAAAGGGGCAAAGGTATGTTCGCCATTATGTGTGGTAGAATGTGTTAGGTTTAAGTGGATATGCTTATAAATGGAAAGGTAGAATGATTGTTTATTTTTCCATTGTGTTCTGGCCATGGGTAAAACCCAATGGGTTCTTGTTTGAGATTGTTATCATTATTCTGGCATTAGATATAATTAAATCACCGGTCTGCAATGCAACGTCAATCTGGAATCAAAAAATAACCGGGGGTTTATTGATTTTTGGTATGCTTTATACTTGTGTCTGGGGTTGAAAAACGTTGAGCTCCCACTGTTTTCAGGGGTTGGGCGTTGTAATCCAACTAATCACGCACAACCCAACCGAATCCTCTGCATGCCATTGACGGTGCACCAAAACCAAGGCTCTACCCTTTTAGCACTTGAGTTCTTCTGTATTGCTTGGTCGTGGGGGTGCCTTAGCTCTCGATCCTTCGCATGTTTGATACCGCGGAGTATCAGACTTCCAGCACCACTTTTGACCCAAAAATTTTTGTGACTGCATTTCCTTAGAAATTACGCACGCCCTTGCCTTCCGACTGGTGAAAACGTTTGCCTCAAAAGTTAGATCACATCTACTAGGGTTGAAGTAAGTACCTAAAGTCAAGAAGTAACATAGATACATTTTTGCTTAGGGTTACAATAGCTATTTTTCATTTTCGTCATCTATAGAAATGATTCTCAGAAATATTTCCGATTGTGTTCAATCTATAGGAGACGAATGAAAAGATCCAACTTGCGACTTGTCCTGATTTAAGTGTTCGATACCCTTGTTTGTGGAGCCACTCATTTCAGATTTTGAAATGTAGATTGACTACTTTAAATATGTTTTTATTCCTTGCACGACTGGAGGATATCGCCATCCCACCGTTTTTTCATAAATTGTTGACTGTGCTAAATTTCCTCCACTGTGGTAGTTGCGTTTGCAAGAACCTTTCCCCTGCGTTGTCTTTTTCTGAGCCTCGGTGCCAAGGGATCTCGTGGTTCGCCTGCGGATTACCTTCTTGTACAGCGGATCCTTAACCTTCAGCGATTTTTCAGATACACTGGGATACGCACAGTCCACGATGACCTTCCTGTGTAGCGCCCATGGCTTGCTGTAACCATTACTGCTGTAGCTCGCCAGCATAGTTTAGCGTTCTGGCAGAATTTTCCTGTCATTCTTTCGAGTACAAAATAGTGATTTTGATTTAGTTTTAATGCATTTAATGATCATTATTGACGATTGGAAATGACAGTGGAACGACCAGAAACTTAACGCCAGCTCTGGAGATTGTTGTAATTTAGAAAACGAGTTTATTGCAACCTTAGTAAATTCCTTCCTGCACCAAAAAAAAACTTCTGACAACCATACCCCCAAGTGTCTTGCTGCTGGGACAGACCTTCCTTTACACATGTTCTTCCTGCTTTTGGGGCAGAGTTTCATTTACACCTATGCGTCCTACTAGTTGGCCAGAAATTTCCCAACCTTGTCTTGCTTATTTAGGTGTCAGCGATATTCTTATACTAATTTGATTTTAATTTCAGAGTAGCCATCCTGGTTCAGACAGATGTCGCGTCGATAGCTACCCAATGATTATTAATTTCGGACGTGCACTCCCAGCTTTAAATTTGTGAGTTATTGATTTTTATGCTTTTTGCATTGTGGTCGGGCCGCTAACTGCTGAAAAATTTAAATGGATGGTTAAGCCTTGTAAAGTATGGTTACTGTATTATAGAGCTGCTATATTAAGCAAGGGTAACTACTCGTAACTGATGAATAAGTAAAAGTAACAATCATTATACAAAAGCGAAATACCATGATAGTGTTGAAAACTTATGTCATTTCTGTCGTTATTTATTTGCATTGTTATTGCAATATACCAGGACATGGTTATATTATGTTGTTGTTTCTGAACTTTTAGGGTAAATGATAGCATGTTAGTATGCGCCAGAATCAACTACCCAGCTGGCTTATGTAATCATCGCTTTGAAAAGCCTTTTGTTTAAATTACAATGCTTGATTTTCTTCTACAATCTGATTCCCCTAAGGTTTCCATATTGATTTTCATTTATCATGTACATCATCGATTATGTTATTTACAATTTATTGTAATGAAAAGTATTTAGTAGTCAATTTACAATGCTAGTTTATCATAGGGTGAGCCGAATTATGAACATCAGGTGTAATTAAAGGGAACATGATTTCCAGTTGGAATAAAGGTTACGATTTGCAATAAACGAAATTCTTCTACAATTCGATATACAATATGTTCCCTTGATTTTAATTTATTAGGTTAATCATCAATTATTTTATTTACAAGTTTTGTAATGAAAGCCATGCTTAGTTTTAATTACAAGGATATGCTACATGAAAGTAATTACAAGGTTTATGGTCAAGTTTTGGTAGTCCGTTGTTACTAATAACAATCAAAGGGTAAAGTCATCATTATTTTAAATTGCAGTGATATTGTAGGCGCTGATATGGTACGTTATGGTGATGTTAGGGTAACTTCTTTATGATTGATAACATGTAAATGTAAAGTCATTGTCTTTTCATTGAAAGGTATTTTAGAATATAAAGGTAAGGAGATGGTTATGTTATGCTAAGATTAGTATAGTTCATTTTTATTCATAATCAAATAAAATGTAAAGTCCTTGTCTTTTAATTGAAAGGTATTTTAGAATATAAGGTGAGGACATGGTTAGGTCATACTAAGGTTAGTGTAGTTTCGTTTTATTAATAACAAATAACATGGAAAGTCCTTGTCATTTTAATTGAATGTGATTGTAATAAGGAAAGTGATGACATGGATATGTCATGAAACTGTTAATATAATTTCATTGGGAATGATGAATTATAAAAAGAAAGGTCCTTGAATCTAAGTGCAATCATTTAGTAATTTCAGTATCGGGGATTGTAGTTAACGAATTGTAGATTATCAAGACTGGGTTGGTAACTCGTCGCCTAATGAAACCCAATGGAGTAATTGGTTTATTATTAAGGTCTTGAGTCTTAATAGTGTATGTTCGATGTCGGAGTCCTTCTGACTTGCATCTCCCATAGAGGTCATGGTTGTCCTTGATTTTGTAGCCCTTGGTTTTCTTGCATTGCGTGGTTTGCTTGTGTCCGGCGGGATGTAGACACCTCCATGTAGCCTAGTATATGAGTCTGTGTGTGTGATTGTTTTGTGTAAAGAGTCCTGTGCCGTATCAAGAGTCTCGGGCCCTTTAAAGGAAGGGTTTCCACTCTTGTGACACACCAGACGAAGATTACTAGTTTTTGCCTGAGCAGTCGGCCAGGAGCCTATCTGACCTTCTCTCTCTCCGAAGCAGCGAACTAAGATTAAACGCCCTGCTTTCCTGTGCAGAGATAGTAAGATCTACCACTATGGATTCTTACCTCTGTGTTCGTACTATGCATAACCCAGTATGTCGTTAAATGTTTGCGTTGTGCGCCTTGTGTCTATGGTCATTTATTGTTTGCAGTTACTTGTTGTGCGCCTTATGCCTTCTTTTTGTGATCATTGTGGTTGCGTCTTGTTAGTCGTCGGGTGGTGAAGTAGAGTCAAGTGTGTCTGTTTCCTCTTTACACGCGTGCACACACCTTAACAAAAAATAAAAAATAAAAAAAAATTTGGCTCTTGTTATCAGAGTTGTTGTCGTAACGAGGAGGTCTTTACATATGGTATCAGAGCCGGTTCGACCCGCGACTTGGGATTCACTACGGCTTTCGTGACATTATTTGACTTGATTATAATTTGTTGATCGAGTTGATTGTGTGCGTGATGGTAATCATGGTTAGAGGACGCCACGTAGGCAGACGATGAGGTACTAGGGGGGGAGGCGTGACGCCTCCAGTAACATCCACGCCTGAGGGGTCTAACCCCCAGGGAGGCAAGCAGGTTCTCGGATAAGAATAGATAGCAGTTGGCGATGTTGTTGGGATGATGAGATATTTTCAGTGCATGTTTGAGGCACTAATCAGCCGCTTGGACAGAGATGAGGCCAGGGCACCGGCACCCGCTAAGGTTCCGCCGCGCGCATCGGCTGTTACTAGTAGCATCCACCGTGAACTCGAGAAGGTCAAATTTCCCGAGTTCTTGGGTGCCCCGGAAGGCGCAGCCGTCGAGGCATGGTTGGAGAAGATGGCAATGTTCTTCGGACTTCGCAATTAAACCTCCTACTTGAGGGTCCGCATGGCGGTATTTCAACTGAAGGGGAGTGCTCTTCTATGGTGGAAGATGCCCCTGCCATAGTGTAAGAACCCTCCTAGTTAAGGCCAACTACTCTGAAAACAGGTGCAATTTTTTTTTGTTTTAACCGTGTGTGCGCGCGTGTAGAAGAAACAACCCCCCGATCCTACATCACCCCTTGAACCAACAAGATGCAAGTAAGACGAACAATATCAAGACGACCCGACAGATCATAGTGACAACAAGAAATAAACGCCCCTGGACATAAGGCGTGCAACTAACAGCAGTAAGCAGAAAAAGACACCAGGGGTTAGGTACAGTACTGTCACAGAATTAAAGAATCCAACAGTAGAGTCGCAGTAGTGGAATTGTGCCTTTAAACAACCCGAGACTACTGATATGGCTCAGAGTGTGTCGCAAGAGTGGAACTGTGCCTTTAAACAGCCCGAGACTCTTGATACGGCACTGGATTCCTTCCACCGAATTTACACACAGGCATAAATACTAAGCTACAAGAGGTGTCTATATCCCGCCCAACACGAAAATACTACGCACTACAATACCACCAAGTACTACAAAATCAGGGACCATCATGACCTCTATGGGAGACGCAAGTCAGGAGGACTCTAATAATGACCCACTCCTATTGTGACCGGAAGACATCAATCCGGATCAAATGCTCCATTAATTATTATTAATCTATGGAGACCTTGCTTCAATATAACGAATAAAAACCTAGCAGTCTTAGACATCATCCCAAACAGTTCAATTAAACAAAATTGACATTGCGACTCACCCATCATCATTGACCTTGCAAATTATGATGACCCTTATTATTGCAATCAACAAGTAATATCATGGCAATTAAACAAGTATTAAGATTGTGAATCAACCATCATCAATTCCTTGGCAATTTAATACAACCTTATTATGGCAAATTAACAAATTAACAAATACAATAATAAATACATCCAATACCCTAAATGAGAAACAACTAACGAAATAAGCCCCCTTTTTAAAAAAGAATAATGAACGAATAAAGCCCGACTCAAAGACAATGAAGAACCAATCTTGCTTACATAATTAAGGGCATAGCCCGTCTAATCCACCATTATCATTATCTTGCATTTAAACCCTAATAACATTAAACAAATCCACCATTATCATTATATTGCATTTAAACCCTAATAACATTAAATAATCCACCATTATAATTCTATTACATTTAAACCCTACTAACATTGAATAAATCCACCATTATCATTATATTGCAATTAAACCCTAATAACATTAAACAAATCCACCATTATCATTATATTGCATTTAAACCCTAATAACATTAAATAATCCACCATTATCATTATATTGCGTTTAAACGCTAATAACATTGAGTAAATCCACCATTATCATTATATTGCAATTAAACCCTAATAACATTGAATAAATCCACCATTATCATTATATTGCAATTAAACCCTAATAACATTGAATAAATCCATCGTTATCATTATATTGCAATTAAACCCCAACAACATTAAATAAATCCACCATTATCATTATATTGCGTTAAAACAAGAATAGCATTAATTCAACAAGGTTAAGAGGGCTGCTTGCGCGCCAACTTGATACTGCATTTTTTTAAAACAATCATAGCATTTAATCAATGGGTTAACCTGGTTGCTTACGCCTCATCGTGATATTGTATTTTTAACAATAAAAGCATAAAACAAAACATGGCCACTTAATGCATCAACAATATTGCATTTCAACCTATACATCATCGTTATATTGCATTGAAATAATAATGGCATTAATTCAGACAAATTAGCATGGCTGCTTACGCGTCAACTTGATATTTCGTATTAATGATAAAAAAGAGGTTATCATTAAACTCAGCATTAAAACTTAGACTCTAGGGTTCTCAGGATCTTTGGACAGCGCACAGGTCAGAGCTGCATAAGGGAAGGGAAACGCGTGTGCCACCGTCTGCTACAGGCGTGTTTTCCAAGGGGGCGAGTTCTGTCAGTCGACAGGCTCTAAACTAAACAGTTAATCGAATTTCATACTCGCCCAAGGTGTTCGGGCAACCTCCAGTATTGAAAGAAAATAAGAAGAACTCCCTTCGGTACACATAAGAAGAGCTTCCTTTGGGTCTACTTTCCTGTTCGTTTTTTACTGTTAGTTGTGATGTAATAATTTTTGTTGATGCATACTGACATCGAGATCAATGTTTCTTTTTAGATGAATGTATTACTACGTCCACCGACTATCTGATGAATGGACCAACAGATCCATCCTGCCTTATTGAATTCCTTTATTTTTGCCCAATTCGATATCATGCTCATCCGTTTTAAAAGTTTGACCCAATGTGATTGTAATAGATTGTCATTTTTGAGGAATATTTCCCTTCATACTTTGTTACTTAAGGCATGTCATGCATGGACCGACTCAGCAGTATTGTCTTTTGACTGACAACACGTAGAGAAAAACAAACCTAAACCTGCCACAGTGCTGGGAATAAGAAAAAAATAATACGCAGAGGTTTAAAGTTTACACAGGTAGCCTTAATCGCAGGTTGTCATGATCGAGGAAATCATTCAGGCGGTTCACGCGTCCAATCTACTGAACGTCGGTAGCACCTAGGGAAGGGTCCGTTGCGCTGGACAGAGAGTCACTGTACGCGTGTGGAGCCTGGACACGGCCAGACGCCCAGGCAACAGTTGCACAAGCAACTTTAGATTATTCCCTTAACAGAAAGCGTGCCCATCTAGAGAGTACCCGAGTTATATTTATTTTACTTCTTTTTGCCTCGACAAGGAGTTTTTCCAACGCCTGCTCTTGGAATAAAAGCTGATAGAGGGACTTTATTTAAGCAATGACCATACGTTATTTATTTGTTTTTTTTTTTTGAGTTAATGTACAGGCTGCAAATTAAACGTACTGGCCTCCATTTCCTGATATCCTTGGGTCCGGCAAAGGCACATCGCATGAACCTCAAGTAGTGCAGCCAACTCAGAAGTTCACATTACCTTCTGTTGGAGCCTCCACTAATGCAAAGGGCTCTTATACCAAACCCAACGATAAGGAGGAACTGGGGTAAGGGAACACCTGGTAGATGTAAAACTCCCACCATGGAATTCAATCGCCCACACATAAGAATCAACGCCTACAGGCAAAGAAAAATGCCTTCGGTCAACTTACTTAAACTCTAGGTTTTGTTTTTTTTTGCCACAGATCAACAACAGCAGTCCAGACATATAACCAGACAGGCAAGAGAGATGATTCCCAAGCAGGAACGAAGGGCATCAATTTAGAACGATATTTATAACTAAAGACTGCAAAAGGAATGACTGTAATTTATTAACGAATGACAGTGATTTAAAATGAAATTACAGCACTTAAAAACTCAGGGGTAAACGAAATGCTCACGGTGATGTACCGATTACCATCTCTAAAAAAAACACCTACTGTGTACATAAAAATCGCCCGAGACAGACAAAGAGTAACCCATGGTAAAATAACACGCCCTCAAAAACGCAGGTCACAAGGAAAATGCCCAGCCATAGATTAAACAGATGACAGTAAAAACGAAATAGCAGTGACCTTTGCATGAATGCCCATACCATGGAATACCAGAAGCTACAAGTTTACACCAATAACCAATGCAACTACGGCTTTTAAACACGAATCACACCAGAACCAATGAAACTACAATTTGCACATTAGCAATTAAAACTACAGTTCATAAACACACACAGCAAGATAGAAATGCCCAGAGATTTACATACCTGTGTCCTTAACGCTTGCAGCAATTGATTCTTGTGCTCCTGCAGCTCCTGCTCCGGCTTGCCGACCACAAAGAACACACCGGTACCTCCCAGCCAAACTCTAGGGGTACTCTTCTTCCCCCTCAGCCCCCCGAGCCGCAAAGGGGCCACACACAATCAGAGAGTAACTAGCTCCTCAGCTCGCCTCCAAGGCTGAGCTACCACTCAAGTCTGCTGAGAATTCCCAACTCCTACCAGCAATCAGTCAGTCTCTATTCTCCCAGCATAACAATACCAATCTCAGCAAAAGTCCCCTTCTTTCCCCCTCTCCCTTTCTTTTATCCACTCTCAAACCCTAATTCTTGTTTTCTTAGGTTTTCCCCCCTTTTCCTCTTTTGACTTTCTTATTTTTCTTTTTAGTTTATTTAGTTTATATATTTAATTTTTATTTTTCTTTTCAAAAACTCAAAGGGCATGTGCGCTCATATTTAATTTCCTTTTATTTTCACATGCTTAACTTTATTTATTTATAACTTGTTTATAATATAAATATACATATATATATATATATATATATATATTCATTTTTCTATTAATAAGCATGCATTCATCATTGTAGTTTATCATTATCCATCATTTAATTTACCATTAATATATCTGTATAATTAGGATAATGAAAGATTAAGGCGATGGCAAACCAGTATAGGGGAAAAATAAATGTATTACAAAAACGACTAAAGAGGAATTACGAGGAGGGATGGTGATATAGTAATGTGAACTAGACAAGTAAAAAGGGAGATGGATACTGGAAGATCTAGGCGATGGAGGATAGTTTTATTAAGTAGACAAGGATAATGAGAGGGTGATGGTCT
>ML812378.1:158593-169077 GCA_009831015.1 Picea engelmannii
ATTTATATTGAATTGCTAGGTTCCTGAATGATTATGTTGCATTATGACTTTCATCAAAGTTTATGTCACATTGAATTTGGTTGACTATGATCAGCCACAGTTGACCATGATGGCATTGGATGACCATGGTTTATTGTATTTTATTATGTTTAATTTTGCTCGACTATGATTGATTGCGGTTGAAAATGATGGCCATGTTTGACCATGGTCGACATTCCTCAATGGTTATGTTGAGTCAAGCATTCCTCATTGGCTATGCTAGGTTGTTACTTTAATCTTGGCTTAGTTATATGTTAAAATGCTATGTTTCTCAATGGTTATGTTACATTCTGACATTCATTAAGGGTGATGTCCCATTGCAATGATCCTTAAGAATTAAATTAGATTGCAGAACTCCTTTATGATTATGTCTTATTGTGACATTCATCTTTGTTTACTTATGATAATTTTTTGTATTCTTCAATGGTTATGTTGCGTGATGAAATTCATTAAGGGTTATGCCAAACTGCAAGATTCCATAAGTGTTAGGTTGCATCGTAATTTTCCTCAATGGCTATATAGAATTATCTCAATTCATATATAGTATAAGTACAAATTACAATGCTTACCAATCTGTAACGCCCCTCTATTACGACAACAAACATTGATGTACAATAGGTAAAAAAACAAATATCTATGCATTACAAAATTAATATCGTCATGAAATAATTAATAACATCCCAAGATACAAATCATAATAAAGTAATAATGGCACATTCGACGCATTAACATAATTAACAACGACACATAATCAATGCAAAAACATAAACACCGACACAATTAAACACAACACAATCAACTGAAGAAAATACAATAAATGATCAACCACATCATTGAGTAATAAAAAACTAGCCACCCAACCTATCTTGCATGGTTAGGACCTCTAGGACACATAAGCAACACTCAAGCCCAGGATTCATCTCATTCATTTTGACCACTTAAGGTCTTAGGGTAGGCAAATGTTCTGAGGAACAAGGAACTATCTACATCCATTAATAAACACAACTCATAAATTCGCATGCTAGATTTAAGGCATGGAGTAAGATTTAGGGCATGTACTAAACTTCAAACAACTCTCCTCTTTTTCCAAATACAACGAACTTTGAAAGTAAATAAACCATTATGGCACGGTACTTCCAGTATGAAAGCAAAGCAAGTATTTCCAGTATGAAATAAATACTTTCTTTTCCCGTATATAAGTAAAGGTAAACATGGAAGAGACTCCTTATAATGTTAGAGCTTGTGAGAGGCGATTCAATTGCCTCACCCTAGGTTAGGTTGATATGTGCAAATGGATGTTCAACACAGGTTATTCAGTTTAGGTTAGATTATCACTGAAGTGCATTGCTACGATGGAATCAATGAATATATAGTCATGTATCACCGATCTTATTTTAATAGGTAATAACACTGTCTTTAAGCAAACAACAACACCTAGTGAGTCAATGAATTAATGATTGAGTCACTGAATTAATCATTGGAATGTATCATTTTAAAGGTTTGACATCAAACTATTAGATGGATTTTATAGGTTGGACATCAATGACCTCACCAAAGATTAGGTTGATATGCTCACATGGATGTTCAACACAAGCTATTCAGTTTAGTTTATAGGTTACTAGAGAGTTTTTTTCTTTAAATAGTTAGATCTATTATACATTAATGATAGATATATATTAAAAATAGTCAATTTGAAATACTTTATAAATGAAAAAAAAATTATTATCATTATTTTAAAAGACCACCTGCTATAAATTTTTATTTTATGTCTTTTTAATTCTTGCATTTATCTCATAGTCGAGTGCAATAAGAATTGTCCCAATCCATTATATTTAACTGGATTATCTAACTTGAAATTGCAGTGAAACCGTCTACTCAATGAGTTTGCAGTTTCAACGAAAAGAAAGAAGGTATATTTAAGTGCAATTTAAACGAAAAGAGAGTACAATGAGTACCATAACAGTGATGGATTGATGTTTCAATCAAAAGAAGGAGGGTATATTTAAGTGCAATTTAAATGAAAAGAGAGTACATTGAGTACCATAACAGTGGCGTAATGATAAAATGGATTTCTATAGTTTACTTTTACAAAACTTGCAGACGCTTAAGTCTGTGTTGTCGAACAAGTTAAATTTGCTATCTCGTCAGTTCCAGAATCTGAGATCTTTCTCTTCTCGGGGTAATTAATCTATTTACTATATGCAGAACTAAATTGAAACAAAAGGAACTGGAGCCAAGAATCTGAAACGATGTTGCGAGAGACTGACGGAGGAAAACAAAAGATTGCGAGAGTCTGAGGGACGAGAACAGAAGAGACTAGAAATAGAAGTGTAAGCACTGAGAGCAATGAAAATCGTGCAAGAGGACTTACACTGACAGTCAATGTATACAGGACTGTCACAAATGTACAAATTAATTGCAGTTAATATTTCCTATTTTTATTTTTTATTTGTATTTTTTTTGAGCTATGAAGTAACCTTATTTTATGTGATGAACATAGTAAATGTGAAGCTTTGTGTAATTATAATCAATCTCTTGAATATATTTAAAATATCTCTTCTATTTTGGTTTAGTTTTTTGTATACATTTTAACTAAAATAATTTTAGCAAGATGTTACTCTTATACCTTAAAATCTGTTACTCTTGGTGTTGTTTGTGACAACCGATTATGTGTTCCGGGTAGTTATACCTTGATCGCTTGAAATTGCAAGAAACATGTATTTATATGGATAATTATCATGGTACAAGAGGTAAAAGTGAACGAAATTTCGGAGGGCACCAGTGGTTCGAACGTTGCATTTAACTACCATCTGTTGAGAATAAATGGATCAGACAGCTTATTTAGGAAGAGAATCTAGAAATTTGAGGAGATCCTTGCTAATGGACTAGTTGAGTTTGAAGTCACTGCTAATACCATGTCTAGAATTTAATAGCAAAATGTTTTAAGAGAAAGAGCATCACGGAGAGAAATATAAGTGTGGGCATTGATTTTGGAATGGTAACTAATTATTAATAAAGAAATTTAATTCTAACAATAGATGGTCAAGAAGTCACTTCAAATGACCATAACACATACAAAAAAACATTCACATGAATATAGGGTTCCATTTAAAAATAGATGGTTATGGTCCAGCAGTCCGTTCAAAATGACCCTAACACATACAAAAAAAAATTCACATGAATCTAGGGTTCCATTTTGGGATACATAAATTAGTAATTAATTTCGTACCTAAAACCTTTCTATGATCTTCACATCAGCTATAAAATTTCCCAACATTACATCCTATTTAGAATCCTGAAAGCCTACACTAACAACACAAATTTATAAAATCGAAACATCCCAACAAAAATTTTAAAATTGAAAACTGTATACCAAGCAATGTCCTCCCATGTTTTAACTTCTTCGAAGTCTTAATTTCCACGTGAGTTTATCCTTATTCTAGATCTTTATCTGGCAAGTCAAGATCAACACAATGACAAGGAAAACTATGAGATCTTAATCTCCGCGTGATTTTCTCCTAATTCTCGATCTTTATCTGGCAAGGCAAGATCAACACAATGACAAGGAAAACTATTTCATACTACTAATATCTCCATTGCTTTAGAAAAAAAGAAAATTCCTTATCACATGTTGCCTATCTTTTCTATTTTTGTTCAGTCAGGAAAAACAATAAATGCTTTCTCTTTGTATTCATCTAGAAAAGAAGAAGAAATGTTTTAAGAAAACAATGGACGAATTACAAGAAATACATGTGATGTGGGATTTTCAACCAATTACAGAGTAAAGAAACATTAAGGTGAAGAAGAAACGTTTTCAAAAATAAATCAACGAATTAAATACATGTGATGTGGGATTTTCAACCAATTGTAGACTAAGAAACATTCAACAACAAGGTGAAACATGAGATGATACAAAATTGCACATTTTAGAGATTGAAATTATGGCAGATACACCAATTTTGTTGACATATGTGCATTCCTTATATTTAGAGCCCTGAAACATAAATGCCATTCGAAAAGTTTGTTTGATATACATAAGAGATGAATGGATATTACTTGTTTGAAGCTATGAATCGGATAAAACATATTGGCTCACCTTAGCTACAACCAGGTATGGTTCCCATGTTTGTCTTCCATATATGATGTAGCCAGAAGTGGACTTTAGCCTGGCAAACTGTTTCAACCCTCTGCAAAGAAGTCGGCTTCATCCCCGCAATCATTTCAATGTTCTGCAAAGAAGATTCCCTACATTTTGGTGGCACATCAAACTAAAAGTTGATGTTAAATGATCCATGTAACCATCATATTTCTCAGCTGTCCAAAAATGGCAGACAATACGTGAATTACAACCCTCGGGTGCTAATATTAACCTCAAACATAACGAATTCGATCTCTCAAGTAGTCACAAAATAGTCACAAAAGATCAGGCAGCCAAAATCGGACACCGAAAGGGGATGCTCAATCAACCAGTAGTCACAAAAGTTCAGGCAGTCACATAAGCACAAAATCTAATTAACATTCGACGTCGAAAATGAATGCTCAATGAACCAACAGTCAAAAAAGATCATCCACTCACATAAGCAAAAATCTAATCAACAGACCATCTCACGGTAGTCACAAAGGCTAAAGCTTCTAAGTCCGTTAAAAATGCACAAAAGCTCAAGCACTCACAAAAGCTAAAGCTTAAGCCGTTACGAAAGCACTCACAAAAGCTAAAGCTTAAGCCGTTACGAAAGCACTCACAAAAGCTAAATCTTAAGTTGTTACGAAAGCACAAAATAAAGCTAAAGCTTAAGTCGTTACGAAAGCACAAAAGCTTGGCCAGTCACAAAAGAATAAAATCTAATCAATAGACCGTCTCAGGCAGTGACAAAATCTTAAACTAAGGTCGTTACAAAAGCACAAGCAGTCATTAAACCACAAAATCTAATCAATAGACCATCCAAAAAGCCTGATTTCTGGTAAGAACACTCAAAAGCATAAAATCCCAACGAATCCACGTGTTTTGAGGCATCACAAAGCCACGTGTTTTGAGGCATCCATGAGTACATCGCACGTACGTTTTTTGGGTGGTGTAGGTGTTTTGGGTGATACAGTGGTACTTTTTCCACCAAATGTGTCGCCATTTTATCGGAAACCAACACAATTTGGGGCACGTATGTTGCTTCTAGGAAAAAAACCAAAATATTATTTCACCATCTATCTTGCCTGAAGGAAACTAGGAAAGATAGCAATATATCATCTGGACTCTAAACAATAAGATTAAAAATCAGACTACTAAAGACAAGATAAAATACTTGGTGACCTTTCGTCCTCGTCCTCCTGCCATGCTGCTCTGGCCTGAATGACAAACGACTGAGCACACGTTGGGAATTTCCAATTCGTCGGGGCATTGGAGTAAGCATCCAGAAGCATATCCAAACGATGTCCCATTAGGATGGCTCTATGCTCCTAGTCTGCCATTTGTCCTCGGAGTTCAAACACTAGTTCCAGGTGTGCCGCATGGAGGAATGGTGGATGGGCACCGTAGAGTGCATGCATTCCTTTTGTGTCTGCCTCGCCTGGGTTACCCTTCTCTGCTTCTGCACTGGCCTCATCTTTATCCATGGATGCGAAGTCTGTGTGGTGCACCATTACTGCACAGGTCCTCTGCGAGACCACATCCATGTAAGGCACTTCCTCAATATAGTACGTTGGGAGATCCTCAAAGAGCCTCCCCCTTGTTTTGTCTCTTGCCTGAGGCTCCAGGGCAGTCGGGGTGTCTTCCGTGTATGGTATTTCCTCTATGTAGCAGGTTGGGAAATCCTCTTCAATCTTTCCCCTTAAGCTACTTCCAGCTTGAGTTTCAAGCACAGTTGGGGTATTTTCTTCTTTCTTAATGTCTGTGCACTGCCAATTATCTAGTGTTGGTGGGGTGTGAGTGATATTCTTCATTGCAGACTCAATTGTAGGAGGATGGAGTGTGATATGGGTGACCCTCTCTCTTTGATGAAGAATGGAGTTGGCCAGCGAGAGTGCTCTTTCCATATGCTGTCTCCTCTGGCGATGAGCAACATGGGTGTGCAAATCCAACCCTTGATGAGTCTTACCTCATTCTCGAACCATCGTGGAAGAGGAGTGAGTGTAAAACTCACCAGGGCTCATAAAAATCACCAAGGACAGGATGCATAGAGAAGCCCACCAGAGCTTATAGTCGACAGGGAGTTGCAGAGCAAGGATGAGACGACTGTGACCAGACCTCTTTGCTTTCACATTCTTGTGGGATGACGGCACCTTGCTTCTCTTTAAATCTGCCATATTTAATGATTGCAGTGATATCCCTTTCACGCGAGGGAGAAGTCGCTCACCCGGAGGTCTACTGTAATGGCCTGCTCCCATCGTTAATGTTGAATAGATGGTGAACGACCTGCCGCATTTAAACCTTGGCTAGGCACTATACCAGATGGAAATGTTGCGCAATGTGTCACCCCATCTGGGGCATTTTAAACTTAATATATTATTATAACTATATTTTAGATTTGGTATTCCATGTCCCTTGTCCCATAAACAAGGGGTTTCATACACCAATTTGGTATATAGCTTGGCTTGACCTTAAAAATACATTATTGTTATATCGGTCTTACTGGACTTTAATCACCATCATAATCATCACCATCATATTTAATTATCTCACTTAATTTAAACGAATTAAACTAATTAAATTATATTTTAAACATACTCTAATAGTTTAATTTTTAAAATAAAATATCATTTTATATTTTTTAAATATATCCTATAATTATTATAGTTATTATATTCAAAATTTATCATTTTATATTTTTATGGTATAACATTTTATGAGAATGGAAATGGAGTGAGGTACAATATTTATATTTATAGGAACTTTGATAATAATTATTATTTTGAATTCATAATACTCAACAAGTAGAGTTAGCCCATTAAGCTATCTTCATGGTATAATATAATATAAGTAACATTTAAAAAAAAATGTAAATTAACATTTATTTATAACTAAACCATTAAGTAACATTTAAAAAAAATAAAAATAAAGATTTATTTTAGAATTATTTTTTAAATTTTAGTTTATTTTAAAATAATTTTAATTATTAAATTTTTATAAAGTTATTTAAAAAAATATATATATTCCCTAAAAAAAAATTTAGATCTTTCTAAAAAAAAATTATAATATTAATATCTTATTTATCTTTTTAATATAAAATGGTGATTTCCACTAATTTTCAATTTACTATATAACACATTTCTTTTATTAATCAATATTTTAAATTCTCTTAAACACGTATATTCATTATATTATTACACTAGTTTTTAATTTATTATATAACACGTTTCTTTTATTAATCAATATTTTAAATTCTCTTAAATACATATATTCATTATATTTTAACAAAAATAAAAGGTTATGTTTTAATTTTTCATATAATTTATAGAATTCAATATATTATAAAATAATTTTTCTTTCTCTTCTTTAAATTAATAAATAAAAATAATTTATTTTAAATTAATTAAACATCTTTAATATTAATTTTTTAAATACAAAATAATATATTTTATAAAACATCCTAAAATACAAAATAAAACCTATAAACAAAACTTATTAAATATATTATTTTGTCTTTATTATTCTTTTAACTAACTTTTGATGATGATATACTCTAGTATGAAAATGGGATGATGATTGTTTATTGTTTGGAGAATTAATTGGTTTACCTACTTTACATTAAAATAAAGCGAATGTTTGATATTTAAATTTTCATTATACCAAGGTTGTGATTATCTAATCTTTTCATTGTTGAATGTTCTTTGGTTCTACGTTCTATTTAAAGCTTATGTTAGTTTATAAAATCTAGTATTGTGTTGTTCCACCAAATTAGCAGAAACCGAAGAAGGTGACAGATAGTGATGTCATTATCAAAAATGACAATCCATCATCTTCCCTATCGAATGAAAACCAAGGCAGGTGGCCCATTCGAGTCTGTGCAACATTGTGCTAGGAAACCAAGACAAACAGAGGACATAGACTAAAAATCAAAGACATAACTATAAAAATTCTTTCTTACAGTGCAAGGAGCCGAGCTGAGAATGCTCGTGATAGCCAAACCAAGTAAATTACCCATTTTCAATCGAGGCCGTGTCGCTCGAGTCACCGCTGAGGGGGTCCTTCCTGGGATGGAGCATGAATGGCCTCACACAAGTAGGACACATCTGGGTTGCTGGTGAGTTCGAGTAGGCCTTGTACAACATGTCAATTCTCTAATGCACGAGGGTGTCTCGATGAATTTGATAAATAATATGTATTATGAGCTCAAAAATGTATTGTAACTGCTCCATATGGAAGAAGCGAGGTGGTTCCTAGTTGAAATCCGACAGTGTCGAGAGTGGTGGTGGTGCCAAGCAGGGCCACCCTTGTTATCTGAAGAGATGAGGAAAAAAAGCATGGATGGTCACAACACATATGCTTTGTTTGTAAGAGGGCGTACCCAAGACAAGAACCTTGGTAGGCATTTAGGGTGGAGACCTAAATCTACAGGTAGATCTAATTATCCAAAAAAATCTTTGAGGAAATGCTATAAGTGTTGTAAAATAGGGAATTATAAGAAAGATTGCAGGTCTAAGAAGGCTGAAAAACCAAAGGGATCTGATAGTATCTCTTCCATAGAGGCGAAAACCTCCACTAAAGAAGGAGTTGATGATTACCTAGCATCTACAAGTACACATGCAGACATTGATGTATGGTTGATTGACTCAGGTGTGTCATACCATATGACTCCTCACAGGGAGTGGTTCTCTGAATATGAAAAATATTATGGTGGTGACATATTCGTAGGAGATGACTCGATAGCAAACATCTTGGTATGTGGAAGGGTTAAGTTGCTGCTAAAATATGGAAGGATTAGAACTCTCCCTAGGGTTCTGCACATTCCAAAACTATCTAGGAGCCTAATATCTATAAGCGAAATGGATGATGAAGGAGTGGATACTGTATTTGGAAATAACACTTGCAAGATGGTACGAGGAGCAATGGTGTTGATGAGGGGAGTTCGATGTGAAAATTTGTACAAGTTGTTGTGAATCACTTATACTAATGAGTGTAATAGTTATGTTGTCCTTGAGAAGACAAATAAAGAAGACAAGACCAATATCATCCCTGAAAAGAAGACCATGCTGTGGCATCAAAGAATGGGACATATTGGAGAAAAGGGCCTTCAAACACTACACGGTAAAGGTATGGTTGAAGGTATGTTTAATTGCACTCTGGATTTTGATTTCTGTGAACATTGCATATATGGTAAACAAAATCGACTAAGATTCCCATCTAGTGCTACAAGAGCAAAGGGGGTCTTAGAGTTGATACACAATGATGTGTTTGGACCTGTTCCCGTTCCATCCCTAAGTAAATCTGTGTATTATGTTTCATTCATCGATGATTTTTCAAGGAACACATGGATTTATTTTCTTAGAAAGAAGTCTGAGGTATTTGATAAATTTAAAGAGTTTAAGGCTCTGGTAGAAAATCAGACAGAGAAGAAAATAAAGGTATGCAAAACAGATAATGGATGATTATGGTTGACTATGGATGATTATGGTTGACAATGGTCGACCGTGTTTTACTATGGATGACCATTAAATTATTAAATTTGAATAAAGATTGTGATATTTGATAATGATTTATTCATTGTTATGATGATATATAAATACGTTTATTTAAATTCACTAAAATATAATGTATGTGTTTAAAAAATAAATTGTCCATGGTTGACTGTTGTTCAACATCGTTTGATATTGTTGAACATGGTTTAATATTGTTTAGCAAAGTTAGTGTTATGGTTGAACTAAATTTTATTTCACATTGTGACACTAAGAGGTTGATAATATGGTTACATCTATTGTGATGCTCAACTTGGTTGAGTTATGTCAACTTAGTACATTCCTTAATGGTTATGTCACATAATGACATTCATTTCACGTTGTGTCTTTCTTCAACTATTATTTCCTATTGTGACTTTCCTCAAGGATTATGTTAAATTGTGATGTTCCTCCATGATTATGTCACATTTTGACATTTAGTTTGATTAATTTATATTGAATTGTTAGGTTCCTGAATGATTATGTTGCATTATGATATTCATCAAAGGTTATGTCACATTGAATTTGGTTGACTATGATCGACCACGGTTGACCATGATGGCATTGGATGACCATGGTTTATTGTATTTTATTATGTTTGATTTTGCTCGACTATGATTGATTGTGGTTGAAAATGATGGCCATGTTTGACCATGGTCGACATTCCTCAATAGTTATGTTGATTCAAACATTCCTCATTGGCTATGCTAGGTTGTTACTTTCAGCTTGGCTTAGTTATATGAGAAAACACTATGTTCCTCAATGGTTATGTTACATTCTGACATTCATTAAGGGTGATG